>SEYY01003382.1:67500-79574 GCA_009176605.1 Armadillidium nasatum
CACAAAAACAAACACCAAGCTCAATCACATAAAACACAAAATTCACTTTTTTCAGCAGCACAGATCACAAATACAACAAATTCAAAGACACAAAACACACGTCTTGTGAATCTTGAATCTCCTAACTTCAATGTTCTGTGGCTTAAAATCTTTCTTCCTACCACTTCGATAATCTTGTGCTTCTGCTACTGTTCTCTCAACAGAACAGATTTTTCTACCTTTTTTGAGTACCTAACTACTTCTCACGAGACTGTTACATCTTCAGATCCAAATGCTGAGGTCCTCTATTTAGGAGATTTCAATGTACACAACACTGAATGGTTGGCTTCCTCATACTGATTCAGGCGGAGAGGAGGCCGAATCATACAGTATTCTCAACGAACTGAGCAGCTGATTAAAGAACCAACACACATTCCAGACCGTCCCAACCAATTCTTGAACACTCTTGATTTATGTTTCACTACTAGTCCTTCTCTCTATAAATACGCTATCTTTGCATCTATTGGTAACTCCGATCACAATCTAATTTGTCTTAATTTTCATTTCTTATGCGTATCTTCTGGCACTTTGATCGGGCTGATTGGGGGGCTTTGCGTTGCTTCTACGCTAACTATCCTTGAAATGACTGCTTTGTCTCTGAAGACGATTCGGTCTCTGCCGATAAGGTGGGGGCCGTAATCTTTGATGGGATGAGCAGGTTCATTGCTTCTTCAACTAAATCTTTCTCTCCTCAAAATCCATGGTTCGATCGTGCTTGTTCTCGTGCCATTCAGGCTAGAGACATCGCGTATCAGGAGTGGAAAAATTCTCCTTCTCCTATCAATCTCACTAATTTTCATTCCGATCACAATCGTTACAGGGATATTCTTCAAAGAGCAAAGCAGGCCTTCAACAAACGAAGGTGTGCTGAGTTCCTAATTCTCCTACTGAAAAATCTTTCTGGTCTCTTCCCAAAAGCATCTCCAACAATTTTTGTAAATCTTCCTTTCCTCCTCTTATTCGCTCTCATGGTTCTGTTGCTAACACTCCAACTGAAAAGGCTATTATCTTCGGCATCCTGTTCTCTTCTAATTCAACCTTGGAAGATTCCGGCAATCCTCCTCCTACTTCTACTCTCAGATGTCCCATGCATTTACTTGTGATTACATTTGATCAGGTGCATAGATTTCTGAAGTCTATGAACGTTAGGAAGGCAAGCGCCCCGGATGGCATTCCTCATTGAGTTTTTAGGGAGTGTGCCTCTGAGCTAACTCCGTCCCTCGTTCAACTTTTCTCTCTATGCCTCAATACTAGTACTTTTCCAGTGTTGGAAGCGCTCATTAGTCCAACATATTCTGAAGAAAAGTAGTCGCTCTGATTTTTCTAATTATCGCCCTATGACTCTCCCTTCTATTCTGTTTAAGATCTTTCAAACCCTTCTCAACTTACACTTTTTATATCATCTGGAATCTCATTCCCTTCCTTTCTGATCATCAGTATGGCTTTCGACATTCGAGGTCTACTAATGATATTTCCTATCTCATAGATTTATGGTCTTCAGCCCTTAGAGACAATGAGGAGACTTGCGTGGTGGCGCATGACATATCTAAAGCATTTGACCGGGTATGTCATGAGTCACTGCTTTCAAAGCAACCCTCCTTTTGGTTTCCTCCTCCTCTCCTTACTTATGTTTAGCTTTCTTTCTAATCGTTCTATTTCGGCTGTTGTTGATGGAGCGACTTCTTCTTCCTTTTCTGTCAATAGTGGTGTTCCTCAGGGTTCTGTCTTATCTCCTACTCTATTCTTACTTTTCATTAATGAACTTCTCAGCTGTTAATCTAACCCTATCCATTCATATGCCGATGACTCAACCCTCCATTCTTCTACTCATTTCGAATCTGCTCCTTCCTTTGCATCTACAGTTGCCACTCGTCTTCATCTTTCCGATTCCATTCTTGCAGATCTGGATAGAATTTCCCAGTGAAAATTCAACTCTATAAAAACTCAACTTCTTGAAATGTCCCTCTTAAAGACACCTCCTAACTTTTCTATTTTTTTCGATTACTCTAACATCTCTCTTGTTGACAATATAAACATCCTTGGCCTTCACATAAACAAAAAAAATGTCTTGGAAACCTCATATCACAATGGTTACTAGGGCGGCTTCAAAGAAGCTGGGGGTTCTGTTTAGACTGCGAGAATTTTTTTCTTCCTCGCAGTTACTCCAATTATGCAAGGGTCTCATCCGTTCTTGTATGGAGTACTGCTCTCATATCTGGGGTGGCTCAGGTTTCACCCGTATTTTGGATAAGGTTGAGTCAATATCTAAAAGACTTATAAGCTGTTCGCTTTTTCTAAATCTCTTGACTCTTTATCTTTTCGACGTGACGTTGGTGCATTGTCTCATTTCTATAGGTACTATAGCGGAAAATATTCGAGGGAACTATCCACACGTAAACCTCCACCTTTACGGCGCTCTCGTAGACCAAGGGGTGCATTGTCTGCGCATCAATTTTGCATGGACATAGTCAACTCCAGGCTTGTCCGCTGTGGTGCGTCCTTCTTTCCTGCCACCTCAGTTTTGTGGAACTCTCTCCCATCTCTTGTGTTTCCTGCTGAATTTAATCTCAATTTCTTTAAAGCCAGCGTCTGAGCTCAACCTAAGAAATTTGCGTTATATAGGACCTGAAGGGGTGGTTTGATTTTCATTTATTTATTTATTTTATGTATTTTTGTACTCTTTTTATTTAATTTTTATTCTTCTATCACCCCTTCCCTGAATATGGCTGTGCCCGTGATTGGTGATATGTAAAAAAGCAACAGTTCACAAAAACACCAATCTCAATGACATAAAACACAAAAACACTTCAGCATCACAAGGCACAGAATCACCAAACTCAAGCCACAAAAAACACAAAATTCACTTAATTTCAACACAAGCTACAAAATTACCAATCTCAGTCACATAAGACACAAAAACACTGAACTTCAGCATCACAAAGCACAGAAACACCAAACCAAACCACATGAAACAAAATTCACTTAATTTCACCAGCACAGATCACAAAAACACCAATCTCACTCCACTCACATAAAACACAAAATTCACTTAACTTCATCAGCACAATCCACAAAACACAATCTCAATCACAAAAAAAAACACAACTCCAACAACGAAAGTCAGAAAAACACTAACCTCAAACGCATAAAACACAATTCACACAGCACATATTACAAAAACACTAATCTCAGTCACATAAGATAAAAAAAAACACTGAACTTCAGCATCACAATGCACAGAAACACCACACCAAAGCACATAAAGTACAAAATACACTTAATTTCACCATCACACATCACAAAGGCATCAAGCCCAAGCACATAACACAAAATTCATTAAACTTCAAAAACACAAGCCACAAAATCACCAATCTCAGTCATAATTCACACAAAAAAAACACCTAACTTCAGCATCACAATGCACAAAAACACCAAACTCAAACACATAAAAAGCACAATATTAACTTAATTTCACCAGCACAGATCACAAAAACACTAATCTCAATCACAAAACAAAATTCACTTAATTTCATCAGCACAAGCCACAAAAACAACAATCTCAATCACACAAACACAACTCCAGCAACACAAAGCACTAAAACACCAAGCCCAAAGACACAAAGAACTTAATTTCACAAAAACACAGAAGCACCAAACTCAAACACACAAAATTCACTTAATTTCACCAGCACAGACCACAAAGGCATCAAACTCAATCACATAAAACACAAAAATTTACTTAATTTCATCAGCAAAAGCCACAAAAACATCGAATTCAAAAACACAAATCACAAAAAAAAAACACTTTCATCAGCACAGATCACAAAAACAATTTTCAAAGACACGAATCACTTAATTTAACCAACACAGTTCACAAAAACATCTGGTTCATGCACACAAAACACAAAATTCACTTAATTTCATCAGCACAAACTATAAAAGCACCAAACTCAAGCACATAAAACCAAATCACAAAGCACAAAATTAAGTTCAATGACGCAAATCACAAAAAAAAAACACCTAACTCCAGCACCACAAATCACAAAAACATCAAATTCAAAGACACAAGTCACAAAAAGCACTCAACACCACTAACACAATCACAAAAACACCAAACTCAATCCCATAAAGCACAAAATTCCCTTATTTTCAGCAACACAAAGCACAAAAACACCAAATTCAAATACACAAATCAAAAAACACAAATTCAGCAGCACAAATCACAAAAACACCAATCTTAGTCACATAAGATACAAAAACGCTTACCTTCAGCATCACAAAGCATAGAAACACCACACCCAAGCGCATAAAGAACAAAATCCACTTAATTTCACCATCACAGATCACAAAAGCACCAAGCCCAAGCACATAAAACACAAAATTCACCTAACTTCAACAACACAAGCCACAAAACAAACTTATCTCACTCACACAAATTTCAAAAAAACACTTAATTTTAGCATCACAAAGCACAGAAACACCAAACTCAATCACATAAAACACAAAAATCACTTAATTTCACCAGCATAGATCACAAAAACACCAATCTGAACCACATAAAACACAAGATTCACTTAATTTCATCGACAGAGGACACAAAAACACTAATCTCAATCACACAAATCACAAAAACACTAAAATCCAGCAACACAAAGCACAGAAACACTAAATTCAAAGACAATTCACACAAAACACTTAATCTCAGCAACTCAGATCTCAAAAACACCAAACTCAATTACATAAAGCAAATAAAGCACTTAACTTCACCAAAGCAAAGGACAAAAACATCAAATTCAAACACATAAAACACAAAATTCACTTAACTCCACCAATGCAAAACACGAAAACATCAAATTCAAATGGGGTAGGAATGAGAAGGTGCCGAGAGTGCGACCCTTCTGACTGGTCTTGTAGGCTGGTTCTCCAATCTGTGCTGACGAAGTTAAGTGATTTTTTTTGTCTTTGAAATTGATGAATTTGTGATTTGTGATGTTGAAGTTATGTGAAATTTGTGTTTTATGATTTTGGGGTTGGTGTTTTTGCAATCTGTGTTGCTGAAGTTAGGTGTTTTTGTTCTTTATGCGATTGAGTTTGATGTTTTTGTCCTTAGTGGTATTGAATTTAACTGAATTTTGTGAATTGTGCCTTTGAATTTGGTGTTTCTGGGTTTTATGTTGATGGAATTAAGTGATTTTTGAAATTGTGCCTTTGAACTTGATGTTTTCTGTCATGTGTTGTTGAAATAAGTGAATTTGTGTTTTATGTTCTTGAGATTGGTGTTTTAGTAACCTGTGATGGTGAAATTAAGTAATTTTGGGTCTTATATTCTTAAGATTGGCGTTTTAGTAATCTGTGATTGTGAAATTAAGTGAATTTTGTGGTTTATGCCTATGAATTTGGTGTTTTTGTGATTTGCGATGGTGAAATTAAGTTTTTGAGAATTGTCTTTGAATTTGGTGCTTTTGTTTTACGTTGGTGGAGTTAAGTGAATTTTGTGTTTATGTGTTTGAATTTGTTGTTTTTATCCTTTGCATTGGCAAATTTAAGTGTTTCATGTGATTGAGTTTGGTGTTTTTAAAACCTATGTTGCTGAGATTAAGTGTTTTGTGTGAATTATATCTTTGAATTTGGTGTTTCTGTGCTTTGTGTTGATGGAGTTAAGTGCTTTTTGCGATTTGTGTGATTGTGATGTGTTTTTGTGGCTTATGCTGATGAAATTAAGTGAATTCTGTGTTTTATGTGATTGAGATTGGTGTTTTTGTGATTTGTGCTTGTGAAATTATGTGCCTGAGTTTGGTGTTTCAGTGTTTAATGTTGCTGGAGTTAAGCGAAATTTGTGATGTGTCTTTGGGTTTGGTGTTTTGTGCTTTGTTTGTAGAGTTGTGTTTTTCGTGATTTGTGTCTTTGAATTTGATGTTTTTGTGGCTTATGCTGATGTAACTAAGTGAATTTTATGTTTTATGTGACTGAGCTTGGTTTTTATGATCTGTGCTGGTGAAATTAAGTGAATTTTGTGTTTTATGTGTTTGAGTTTGTTGTTTATGTGCTTTGTGATGCTGAAGTTGTTTTTTGTGATTTGTGTGAGATTGGTGATTTTGTGGCTTGTGTTGCTAAAGTAAAGTGAATTTTGTTTTATTTGCTTGGGCTTGGTGCTTTTGTGATCTGCGATGGTGAAATTAAGTGTATTTTGTGCTTTATGATTGTGTTTCTGTTTTGTTTGTGTGCTTTGTGATGCTGAAGTTAAGTGTTTTTGTGTCTTATGTGACTGAGATTGGGGTTTTCGTAAACTGTGTTGTTGGAGTTAAGGTTTTTTTTGTGTTGTGTATTTGAATTTGTTGTTTTTGTGATCTGTGCTGCTGAAAATAAGTGAATTTTGTGTTTTAAGTGATTGAGCTTGGAGTTTCTGTGCTTTGTGATACTAAAGTTGTTTTTTTGTGATTTGTGTAATTGAGAATGGTGCTTTTGTGACCTGTATTCTTGAAATTAAGTGAAGTTTGTGTTCTATGTGGTTGAATTATGGTGTTAGAATAAAAGAAAATAAAAAAGACCTGGATCATAGATCAGTTCTCCAGTGCTAGTGAGTGTCTTTGTGTGTTGTTTTTAAAGTTTTAAATGTGTGGAATGTTTTAAATTTTTCTTTAAAGTGTACAGTGTTTTAATCTTTTTTAGAGTTTTTTTTTAATTAATTACAGAATAATTTTATTGTTAGTGAAGTTCTTCATTTCAAGATAAGTAAACTTTTACCGTTTTAAATTTACTATATATTTTCTTCGCGGTTTTTTAATTGAATTTCTTTAGTATAAATTTATTTCATAATTCATTTTAATAATTATAGCTTTATTATTTTTAGCATTGATTTTAAAAGTTTTAATAATTTTAATATTACCTTTTTAAAAAGTTAGTTTACAATATTGTGTGCTTGCTTGAGTGCGTGTGTGTGTGTGTGAGTACGTGATTGCGTGTCGTGCGTGCGTGTGTGTGTGTTTTTTTCTTAATGTCTAATTTGAGTGATAGCGGGGTTGGGCGTAGACAGGGGCTTTCTATTACCTTTACTAACGTTCGTGGCCTTCGATCTAATCTCGCGTATGTAGAACACCACCTTACTATCTTTCGTCCTAACCTTTTGCTTCTGTCTGAGACCCAGCTGGACAGGGACTTTCTCTAGCAATCTTAATGTCTCTAACTACAACTTTTTTCACAATTTCCGTCTGAATTGTGCAGTCTGTGCCTATATTAACATTAACACTCCTGTGACACGTCTCGTAAATCTAGAATCTCCTAATTTCGATGTTTTATGGCTAAAATCTGTCTTCCTATTACTACAATTATCTTGTGTTTCTGCTACTGCTCCCCTAATGGAACAGATTTTCCCGTTTTTTTCAAAATCTTACTACTTCTCACGAGACTGTTACTTCTTCTCATCCAAATGCTGAAGTCCTCTATTTAGGGGATTTCAACGTACATCACACTGAATGGTTGGGCTCCTCTCATACTGATACAGGTGGGAGGGAGGCCAAATCATTAAGCATTCTCAACGATTTGGAGCAGTTGATTAAGGAACCCACACACATTCAAGATGGTCCTAACCAATTCTTGAAAACACTTGCTTTATGTTTCAGCACTACTCCTAGTTATAAATACACCATTTTCCCTCCTATTGGTAACTCTGACCATAATCTTATAGTTCTAAGTTATAATGCTTTCTCTCCAACAGCTCCACCATGCCCTAAACGTACTTTCTGGCACTTTGATCGGGCTAATAGGGGGGCAATGCGTCGCTTCTTTGCTAACTATCATTGGAGTGAATCTTGCTTTGTCTCGGGGGACGCTTCTGTCTCTGCTGAAAAGGTAGGGGCCGTAATCCTTGACGGGATGGGCAGATTCATTCCATCTTCAACTAAATCTTTTTTTCCTCAAAATCCTTGGTAAGATGGCAACTGTTCTCTTGTCCTTCAGGAGAGAGACAATGCTTATCGTGAATGGAAAAACTATCCTTCTCCTATCACTCTTGCTAATTTTCATTCAGCTCGGAATCGTTGCAGGGATGTTCTTCGACGGACTAAGCGTACTTTCATAAAAAGGAAGTGCGCTGACCTCCATGGCTCTTCTACTGATAAAAATTTCTGGCCTCTTGTCAAAAATATCTCTCAATAACTTCTGTAAATCTGCCTTTCCTCCTCTTATTCGCTCTGATGGCTCTGTAGCTAATACTCCCTCTGAAAAGGCCTCCTTTTCTCATCTAATTCCACCCTGCTCGATTCTGGCATCCCTCCTCCTACCCTTTCTCCTTTCAGGTGTCCCATGCTCCTGCCTGTAATTACTCATGATCGGGTGCATGGGATCCTGAAATCTATGAACGTCAGGAAGGCCAGTGGCCCGGATGGCATTCCCCCTCGTGTTCTGAGGGAGTGTGCTACCGAGTTGGCCCCTGTCCTCCTTCAGCTCTACTTTCTATGTCTTAATACTAATACTTTCCCTCAATGCTTGTAGCGTGCATTTGTTCAGCCGATCCGAAAAAAGGTAGTCCGCTCTGACCCTTCTAACTATCGACCTATAGCTCTCACTTGTGTTCTGTCTAAAATTTTTGAAACTCTCCTCAACTCTCATTTCCTGGATCATTTGGAGTCTCATTCTCTTCTCTCAGATCACCAGTATGGCTTTCGACGCTCGAGGTCAACTGGTGACATACTTTCCTATCTTACTGATCTATGGTCTTCTGCCCTTAGGGACTTCGTGGAGTCTTGTATGGTGGCGCTTCGCATATCCAAGGCTTTTGACCGGATATGGCATGCGTCGCTGCTCTCCAAGCTCCCTTCCTTTGGGTTTACTCCTTCCCTTTGCTTACTCTTGTCTAGTTTTCTCTCAGATCGTTCAGATTTCGGCACTTGTAGATGGGGCGACCTCTTCCTCCTTTTCTGTCAAATGTGGTGTTCCTCAGGGTTCTGTTTTATCTACAACTTTATTCTTACTTTTCATTAACAATCTTCTCAACTGCACTTCTAACTTTGTTCACTCTTATGCTGATGACTCAACTCTGCATTCTTCTACTGATTTCAAATCTGCTCCCTCTTTTTCTTCTAGTGTTGCTTCTTGTCTTCAACTTTCCGATTCTATCCTTGAAAATCTGGATGGGATTTCCCGGTAGGGTCCTAGCACCCTTGTGAAATTCAACTCTTTAAAAACTCAACTTCTTCATATCTCCCTCTTAAAAACACCTCCTAACTTTCCTATCCTCTTCGATGGCTCTCCCGTCTCACCTGTAAATAATATTAACATTCTTGGTCTAAACATTAACGACAAACTGTATTGGAAACCACATAAAGCAATGGTTGCTAAAGCGGCCTCTAAGAAGCTTAGAGTTCTGTTCAGATAACGAAAATGTTTTTCTTCGGAGCAGCTGCTCCATATATATAACGGTCTTATTCGCCCTTGTATGGAGTACTGTTCTCACATTTGGAGGGGTTCTGGCACCTCATCTCTTCTGGATAGAGTTGAGTCAATAGCTAAAAGATTAATAAACTCTCCCCTACTTTCAAACTCTCTTGATCCTCTATCTCTGCGACGTGACGTTGGGGCGCTATCTCTTTTCTATAGGTACTACAATGGAAGGTGCTCGAGGGAATTGGACTCTCGCATTCCTCCACCGTTGCGTCGTCCTCGTTGCACAAGGGGTGCCTTGCTTTCGCACCAATTTTGTATAGACGTAGGAAACCCCAGGCTAGCCCGTTGTGGTGTCTCCTTCTTTCCAGCCACCTCTATCCTGTGGAACTCTCTACCATCATCTATTTTTCCTCCTGTATTTAATCTTTCACTTTTCAAGGCTTCACCTGAGGGTTGTGCGTTAGTGTGTGTGTGTGTGTGGTTAAACGAGTTTTCTCCCTGTCTGTGCCCTCTCCTTGAAAGGGGCTCTGGCCATGAGTGGTGGCGTTCTGTAAATAAAAAAAAAGAGAGAGAGAGAGAAGATGAATACCATATGGTTCTTTCCTCCTCCTCCTTTCATTTGTATGTCGATTAAAAAAAAAAATACTTTCTTTTTTCAACAAAAATTCTCTTTTTTATCATCCTTTCTCTTCTATTCATCCACCTCCTTTCTCTTATCCCATTCCTCCTCTTCCTCCTCCTCCCCCTCCTTTATTAGGTTGTTCCTATTTCTCCTCTTTCTCTTCTCCTTTTCCATATTATATTGTAGCCGCAGAGCTTCCCGCAATTTACTGTAATTTCTATACTGTGGTTTTTATAGTCCAGTATCTCTCTTCGCAAAAGTAGAGAGTAATACACTTTTGTCAACTTGCAACGTTTTTCTTGTAGGTGCCTTTGCAAATCTTTTTATTATCTTGTTTCATCAACGGCCTGCTACCACTGTTTGATAATACTACAGCATTGTTAACTACAACAATCTTCAGTGACGTTATTCACAGGCTCTTGCCTCGCAAATTTTTGTCATCACAGCTACAGTGATTGTGCACGGCATTTACTGTCCCAGCTACTCTGAATCTACTTTTGCTGGCACCAGCTTATTTGGCAACTTTCGCTAGGTAAGGTTGGGATGAGAGAGTTATTCTTTAATTATTATTATATTATTATTATTATTATTATTATTATTATTATTATATATATATATATATATATATATATATATATATATATATATATATATATATATATATATATGTTTGTACTTCAAGCCCTATTATCTGAATTTTTATATTTTAATATTTGCTTTTTGTGCCCATGTGAATGACCACAAGACAGATTCTTGTGCTAGTGTGGGATAGTGTCTGGAATGTGTGTTGTGACATTCACAGGGATGTATTGTATTTTTTGTTTTGTCTATCATTTTTGCAGATAGGGTTCCTGCCTTTGTTAATTGTTGTGACAATCCAGAACCAATTTATTTTGTTGAATAAAGAACTAAAAAAAACCAGCCTTCCTTTGTTTACAACCTCTTACCATCTATAGGCCAGCCATAAGCAACTAAAGTGGTGCCGTCCTGGAGTGTTGGTTTTGGAATTGGCTGCAACAGAAACACAGAAGTTTCAACGTTGGAACCTTGTCTAGTGGGACTACTACATATTTATTTATTACTCATTTTTGTTATTATATTTCATTATTTTATTTTTAATTCATATAACCATTTTTAATAACTCATTTATTTTATTCTATATTTATATCTTTTATATATATATATATATATTTAATTATTTTTTTATATATATATTATATATATATATATATATATATATATATTAATTATTATTTTTATATATATATATTTTTTTTTTTTTTACGTGCCATTATTACATTATTTTATATTAAATAATGTCCAATGAGGCCCCTTCCCAGCCTGCTGCATCCCAACCTGCAATTTTCCTTCCTCACTACATCCCTGGGGATGTAGAGCTATGGCTTCTCCAGCTGGAGACCATTTTCCCAGTATCATATACCTCTGATACCAAGTTTCGAGCCCTTGTACCTCTTCTGCCCCCAGAGGTTCTACGTCAAGTCAAGGATGTTCTCCCTACCGTCCGATTGTCTCCTGATCCGTTCACAGCCTTCAAGACAGAGCTGCTGAATAGGGTGGCACCTTCTCGGGAAGAGAAAATTGGACAACTTTTGAGTCGTGAACCGCTTGGAGCCCGCACTCCAAGTCAGCTCATGGCTCATTTGTTGAGCCAATTAGGGTCAGCGCCGTCCGACACTGAGGCCCTTCTCATCCGAGAGCTCTTCCTGAAGAAGTTGCCGGCAGATGCCCAGGGGATACTGGCGGTTACTTCTCCTTCTACACCCCTTCAGGAGGTTGCTGCTATCGCGGATAGGATCCTCCGCACTATCAATCCTTCCCAGGTTTCTATTTCCTCTGCGACTTCTTCTGCACCTTCCTGCTGTCTCTTTTCCTCTTGCACAAACTTTCACACCTTCTACTGTCGCTTCTACTTCTACACTTCCTTCTTCAGGTCTGGCACAGGACCTACACACTCGCGTGGCTTGTTTGGAGTCCAAGATGGATGCACTCCAAACCTCTCTCAACGCTCTCA
>SEYY01003384.1:0-27101 GCA_009176605.1 Armadillidium nasatum
TAATAATAATAATAATAATAATAATAATAATAATAATAATAATAATAATAATAATAATAATAATAATAATAATAAATAATAATAATAATAATAAATAATAATAATAATAAAAAAAATAAAATAAAAAAAAATAAGGAAAATAATAAATATAAGGAAAACAAAAATAAGTGCGTGTGTGTGTGTGTGGGTGTGTGTGTGCGCGTGTGCAACCCCTATAAGAGTTCTATACTGATACCAATGGTTACCCCACTGTAATATATATATATATATATATATATATATATATATATATATATATATATATATATATATATATATATATATATATATATATATATATATATATATATATATATATATATATATATTAAACTTTTAAAATAAAATTAATATAAATAATAATAATAAATAATAATAATAATAATAATAATAATAATAATAATAATAATAATAATAATAATAATAATAATAATAATAATAATTAATAATAATAATAATAATATAATAATAATAATAATAATAATAATAATAATAATAATAATAATAATAATAATAATAATAATAATAATAATAATATATAATGATATTTCAAAGTTCTGACTAGCTAATATCGCCTTTATTTATACCTAAAATAAAGGCTATGTTTTTAGTTCACCCTACAGCATCTCTCTCTCTCTCCTACTACTACTACTACTACTACTACTACTACTACTACTACTACTACTACTAATAATAATAATAATAATAATAATAATAATAATAATAATAATAATAATAATAATAATAAATAAATAAAAATAAAAGTACCTTTTCATAACAACATTTTCTCTATCGCTCTCTCTCTCTCTCTCTCTCTCTCTCTCTCTCTCTCTCTCTCTCTCTCTCTCTCTCTCTCTCTCTCTCTCACTCTCTCTCTCTTACTACTACTACTACTACTACTAATAATAATAATAATAATAATAATAATAATAATAATAAAACAAGAATAAGAATGATGATAGTCTACCCTTATTGCATTTCACGTAAAATAAGATACATCTCTTTCCCCAACTCTTGTTTCAAAATAAATGACACAATATATATATATATATATATATATATATATATATATATATATATATATATATATATATATATATATATATATATATATATATATATATATATATATATATATATATATATATATATATATATATATATTACTTACCTAAAAAGAGTTCGAGTTGATTTTCGAGTTGAAGCTTTACTTCTTTTTCTTAGGGTGAGAAGTCGATAGAATTGATGATCTTACTAATTCAGAAGATGTTCAAGTCTAGCTATTTTTTCGCCTCTTGTCTTTGATGGACACTTGTAATGAAAACTGATATTAAACATGGACAATCGCTGCCTTTTTATAGCTCTAGGAAAGTCGGTCAAGGCTAGGGGTTCCTTTAGAAAGTTACAGGTGCATTTTTGAACCCGGAAAAAAACGTTACACCCCTATTAATTTTTCTTGACAGAGGCAAAACCTAGGAACTGAAAATGGTTAAACCCATGCTGAGAAGGTAGTGCCTCAGTGACCCTAGTGGCCTTGATATGTTTTAAAATAACCGATTTAATGACTAGAAAGCTTACATAACATGATTTTCATTAATCAACTTATCTAAAAAGGATCCTGCCCAAGATTGGTCGTTTAAAAATAAAAAAAAGGTAAAAACCGGTTTAAGAACTGGTCGTAGGCATACTTTTTTAAAATAGAATTTTACAAAACACCTGCAAAACCAGGTGTTACACTTTCTCTTAATTGACCTTCAAGGAATGCCCGTAAACAGGTTATTCTCTCTCTCTCTCTCTCTCTCTCTCTCTCTCTCTCTCTCTCTCTCTCTCTCTCTCTCTCTCTCTATATATATATATATATATATATATATATATATATATATATATATATATATATATATATATATATATATATATATATATATATATATATATATATATATATATATATATATATATATATATACGTGGATAAGATAAGGTGAATGATTTTCAGCAAGCGAACGAGTTATATTCGAACGCGTTTTTTAACAAGCGAACGCTTCAAACGTCGGTCTGTCTGTCTGTCCACCGCGAATTAACAAGATTTCCGATTTAATTAAACATTAATTAAATAATTAATTAAAAAATATTCATACGATCGAAAAAAAATTCATTCACGCGTTCCTAACAACACGGAAACGTTGGTAACCTTTGACCTTCGGTCAATCAAACCGAAAATAAAACCGGATGCGTTTTTAAAAGATTTTGCAGGTTATATTTATCCTTCCCTTTGTGTGTGTCAAGACTTCAAGAAACAGAAATTCACTTATTTTTGTCATTAATATCAGCTAAATCAAGTAGCAAAAACCTGTTTCATGGCAAAGTGTTTTTTTTTTGCCGGGTTACCCAGGCAGTGGGCTTTTCCAACCCTGATATATATATATATATATATATATATATATATATATATATATATATATATATATATATATATATATATATATATATATATATATATATATATATATATATATATATATATATAAAATTTTAATGGGGAAGTAAAAAAAAATATAATGGCAACCCATTAATACTAAAGTATTACCTAAGCTTCTATAATAAACATAGATCTATGATATGGTAATAAAAACTGCATAAGTAATCATAAAACAAAGCACTAACATTAACATGCTAAAGTAGACTTTAGCAAGGCTTTTGGTAAGGTACCCCATGTTAGGCTGATGCAAAAGTTGTCGCAGTATGGTATAGATGGAATGGTACACAATTGGATTAAAGAGTCGTTAAAGAACAGAAGGCAGTGTGTATTACTTAATGGAAATAAGTCATTATGGGAAACGGTGAAGAGTGGGGTCCCACAGGGTTCTGTGCTGGGAACACTTTTGTTCCTTATATATATAAATGATTTAGACAATGGTCTTAAATGTAAGGTCTCTAAGTTTGCTGATGATACCAAAGTGGTTACCTCAGTAAGGAATAATGATGGATGCATAAAGCTTCAAGGTGATCTAGATAGACTTCTTGGTTGGGCAGAGAGGTGGCAAATGAACTTTAATAGTAAAAAATGTAAAGTTCTTCATGTAGGTTACTCAAATGAAGGATTTAATTATGAAATGAATGGGGAGTGGCTTGAGACTGTGGACCAAGAAAAGGATTTAGGTGTGATTATTAGCAGTAATCTGAAGGTGGGTGATCAATGTTTGGAAGCAAGGAATAGAGCTAATAAGATGTTAGATATAATTAATCGCAATGTAGTTTACAAGAGCAAAGAGGTTATAAGCAAGCTATATAATAGCTATGTTAGGCCAGCATTAGAGATTGTGCACAGGTTTGGGCTCCTTATTTAAGAAAAGACATAGATATGCTGGAGAGAGTACAACGTCTAGCAACAAGGATGATTTCTGGCTTTGAAAATAAGAGCTATGAAGAGAGGTTGAAAGAGTTAGGAATGTTCTCGGTTAAAAGGAGATTTCTCAGAGGGGATATGATACAAGTTTACAAAATATTTGCATCTGAGAGTAATACAGAGACTGAAAAATACTCTATAGTGGACCGTGGAAGAGTAACTAGAGGACATAATAAGAAAATTAAAAAGAAGCCATGCCATCTTGATCTAAGAAAATATTCTTTCAGTAATAGAGTTGTTAATTTTTGGAATGACTTGCCACAAGAGATTGAACAATGTGGCAAGTTGACTGTGATTCTCTTGTCAAATTTAAAAAGGGGCTAGATAGATATATGGATGGTTTGGGTATTATATTGAATAATCTGACTAAGCCAAATTGGAGGGTATATATGAATTTTTAGATCAACAGATCAACCTATGACTAAGCCTAATGGCAGTTTTTTGTAGTGGGTGATGGTTCATTGAATATTGCATGTATAATGGGGTTTAGTTTTACTTTTATCTATGCATGAATGAACTGATAACTAGAGATGGAATAGACCTAGTCTTTCATGCATGTATTAGTATTGTTGTTATTATTTGTTTGGACTGGGACAGTCTCGATAGGCCCTTGTGGCTTCTAACTGTCTCTATTTTCCTATGTTCCTATGAAAGCACTGACAACCTTTATAGGACTATGTCATTGTGTTATTGTGTGTATTGCTGCCATATTAAAAGATCTTGTAACATCACATTGAAGAAAAATAATTTTCATTAGTTTAAAATTTTTTTTAATTAAAAAAAAAAATTTATTTTTCATATAAAATTATTTGTTGTTTGCCGATTAACCATAAAAAAAAAAAATTAGATCATTTCATTTTCGTAGTTAGGCTCAGTAGGAAAATAAATTCAGGCTCCCTTCACTAAAGTATTACCTAAGCTTCTATAATAAACATAGATCTATGATATGGTAATAAAAACAGCATAAGTAATCATAAAACAAAGCACTCCCTTTAAGATAAACAATGTTGGCTAATTTAAATATCGGCATCTACCCAGGGCAACATTAGCTAACTTTTGTATCACTAACCCAAAGAACGTACACATACACACACACACACACATATATATATATATATATATATATATATATATATATATATATATATATATATATATATATATATATATATATATATATATATATATATATATATATATATATATATATATATATACCTTTTTTTTCTAGATGTTTAATTTATATTTTTGCTTAAGTTGTCTGACCTAATGTATTGATACTTTTTATATCAAAATTTTGAAATTTTGATTTTTATTCATATTTTTTGTCAAAATATATATTTTATATACATATATATGGTCTATTCTGGTAATAGGCCTGTATCCCAACGTAACATCAATCCATGTATCAGTCAGGTCTTATCCCACGGCAACATCGGTAGTTAAGGTTATGTTTAAGTACAATAGAAAACTAAATAATAATATTAATAATTAAAATAATAGTAGGCATAGATGAAATGAAAGCCAAATGTCAAAAACTTTGCATTGATATATTGATGTCTCGATATATCAATTAGAGATGTACCGATACCAGTAAAGATGCCGATGCTATTTTTTTCAGGTGTCGATACCGATACTTTTATTATAAGAAATACACAGTAGTAACATTTGTGTACTGCCAGGCAACTTAGTCATGTATTTCATATTTGGATGTGCCCAAGTATATTTTATAAATTATAATATCTTTTAGGAATAATAAATGCAAATATAATGCTAATAACTTTTTTGTGTTTATTCAAGAAATATTCCATTTCCATTTTCCAGTAAGTATTAACAAAGTGTAGCTACTCGCTTTTATGTTTTAACATGATTATAATTTGCAAGAAGATTCTTTAACTAGCTACAATATAAAGAATAAAAATAATGAAAGAAGAGACCTCAACTAATCAGCAGAAAAGACAAAATATAAAAAACACTATTAATCAAACATGACATAATATACTCCTTTAAGGTAAAGACATCACTTAGTAGTCGAATTCAAATACCCTCAAATTATGATGTAAAAATATTAAAGTTTAACTCATATCTGGAGAGAGCCTGTTCTTTTGTGGGAATATATATATATATATATATATATATATATATATATATATATATATATATATATATATATATATATATATATATATATATATATATATATATATATATATATATATATATAGGAACCGACCGGGGCCCCGGCCCCGGCCCCGGCCCCGGCCAAAAATCAAGGAAAACCGGGGTTGCCGGCCGGGGTTAAAATGGCAAATTATACTTAAATTTTTTTTTTTTTTTTTTTTTTTAATTTTCAACCGATTCTGCTGAAACTTTCAGTTATATAGATTTTTTACCGGTAAGAAAATTCTATTTTTAGCTTTTTTCCGAGTCTATTACGGCTAAAAGTTTTTTTTTTTTTTTTTTTTTTTTTTTTTTGAAATTTTACCCTTTTTTAATTGAATGGCGGTGCCAAACCACTTTTTAGAATGAGCTGAAAATTGGACTAATTTATTCAAAATTAAATGGGATACAAAAGTCTCTAATAGACCTTTTGTTCCCAGAGTTATAGGAAAAATGTTATAAGCCAAAAACTGACCAACTATGGAAAAAAAAAATTTTTTGAACTAAAAAAAATCCACCTTTTCAGACAAAATTAAAAAAAAAAAAATACAACTATGACATTTCCTATTTTTAGTGTGTATAGAGGAGGGGTGGGGCTACAAATTCCTCTATGTACTTTATTCGATGACATTCGTTGGTTTTGAGATATAGCCTTCAAAAAGGTCCATTTTTGGCCAAATTTCAAAAATTCCCAAAGTTTGAGAGGCTATATCTCGCTTCAAACAAAGAGCATTTAAATATGCACTAAATAAATATTGTTGCCCTGCCCTCTTCTAAACAATATTCACAAATAAAAAAAAATAGTAGGTAGCGTTTTTTATAAATAATTTTTTCCTCCAAGTGCTTATATAACTTTTTTCTAGACGTGATATCAAAAACCTATTCCCACCAATGCAAGAAATTGGGGCAAAGGTATTCAGCAAAATTTTCAGCTCATGTGGACCAGTGGTTTGATCCAGTTATTCATTTTTTTCCACTTTGGGTCCAAATAAATTTTAAACCGTTATAGAGACTCAAAAAAATGCTCGAAATCAACTCAGAACTTCGTGAAAAAATTCACATACTTTGAAAATTTCAGCTCAATCAGTCAAATAATAAATAAAAAAATTTAAACAAAATATAAGAAAATTAAGATTTTTTTTCTTTTCTGTTTCTTTTGACCGCTCCTTTTCTGCTAGTGAATGTTCATCTTTGTGTTTTGATTTTAGATACTCCAAAAAGATTTGGTTCTAAATTTTTTTACTTGTAGCACCAGGAGGTTCTCTTCTAATTTTCTGACTGCAGATGTTAACATTTAGCTATTTCGAGCCTATCCTGAAACATTGTAAAGTATTCAAATACTGCAGAAGCTGATCTTTTAGCCATATTGACTGAAAGTATAAACAAAATAATAATTTTTAAATAATGCAGCTAAATGATACAAGTTTGATACATGGCAATAAAATAACAATGATATGCATAAATACAGGTTAAATTGATAATTTTATATCATTACATTTTTTCAAACTTTACCTTAGGGTCTTACTTAAGTAAACCTGTTGAATCACTATTATGAATTAGAATATTTTTTTTTTTTAATTTTTGTACTTTTTTTAAACTTTAACTATACAAAACTGTAATTTTTTCATTTTTTTTGTTGAGAAAATGCATATAATCATTAATTTAAGTGAATGTTGACTATTCTACTCCTTCCTTACAATTAAATAAACCTTATATCTAATTTTCTTAACCTTAAATTTCAGTGCTTTTAACCTCTTTACAAATTTTAGAAAACCCCGGCCAGAACCCCGGCCCCGGCCAAATTTGGGTGACCCCGGCCCCGGCCCCGGCCAAATTCCAACCCCGGTCGGTTCCTATATATATATATATATATATATATATATATATATATATATATATATATATATATATATATATATATATATATATATATATATATATATATATATATATATATATATATATATATATATATATATATATATATATATATATATATATATATATATATATATATATATATATATATATATATATATATATGCTCGGGGATTCGAACCTGGGTCCAAACTAGTGAAAAGCTCTCGAATGTCTCCCCGACCACAACTTGGGAGTAGAGTTAGCTTGACCAAGGTTCTTATCCGAAGTACGCAGTACATTTGTTATTCATTCATTAGCCACTTTTATCGTGGAATTAATATGTATAATACATATAACTGCTCAGGGATATATATATATATATATATATATATATATATATATATATATATATATATATATATATATATATATATATATATATATATATATATATATATAGGAACCGACCGGGGTTGGAATTTGGCTGGGGCCGGGGTCACCCAAATTCTGGCCGGGGTTTTCTAAAATTTGTAAAGAGGTCAAAAGCACTGAAATTTAAGGTTAAGAAAATTAGATATAAGGTTTATTTAATTGTAAGGAAGGAGTAGAATAGCCAACATTCACTTAAATTAATGATTATATGCATTTTCTCCAAAAAAAAAAATTAAAAAATTACAATTTTGTATAGTTAAAGTTTAAAAAAAGTACAAAAATTAAAAAAAAAAAATTCTAATTCATAAACAGTGATTCAACAGGTTTACTTAAGTAAGACCCTAAGGTAAAGTTTGAAAAAATGCAAGATATAAAATTATCAATTTAACCTGTATTTATACATATCATTGTTATTTTATTGCCATGTATCAAACTTGTATCATTTAGCAGCATTATTTAAAAATTATTATTTTGTTCATACTTTCAGTCAATATGGCTAAAAGATCAGCTTCTGCAGTATTTGAATACTTTACAATGTTTCAGGATAGGCTCGAAATAGCTAAATGTTAACATCTGCAGTCAGAAAATTAGAAGAGAACCTCCGGGTGCTACAAGTAAAAAAATTTCAACCAAATCTTTTTGTAGTATCTAAAATCAAAACACAAAGATGAACATTCACTAACAGAAAAGGAGCGGTCAAAAGAAACAGAAAAGAAAAAAATCTTAATTTTCTTATATTTTGTTTGAATTTTTTTTTTATTATTTGACTGATTGAGCTGAAATTTTCAAAGTATGTGAATTTTTTCACGAAGTTCTGAGTTGATTTCAAGCATTTTTTTGAGTCTATAACGGTTTGAAACTTTTATTTGGATCCAAAGTTAAAAAAAATGAATAACTTGATCAAACCACTGGTCCACATGAGCTAAAAATTTTGCTGAATACCTTTGCCCCAATTTCTTGCATTGGTGGGAATAGGTTTTTGATATCACGTCTAGAAAAAAAGTTATATAAGCACTTATAAGTTATATAACTTTTAACCGTAATAGACTCGGAAAAAACGCTAGAAATGGACTTTTCTTACCGGTAAAAAATCTATATAACTGAAAGTTTCAGCAGAATCGGCTGAAAATTTAAAAAAAAAAAAAAATTTTTTTAAGTATAATTTGCCATTTTAACCCCGGCCGGCAACCCCGGTTTTCCTTGATTTTTGGCCGGGGCCGGGGTCAGTAAAAATGGCCGGGGTTGGCCGGGGCCGGGGCCCCGGTCGGTTCCTATATATATATATATATATATATATATATATATATATATATATATATATATATATATATATATATATATATATATATATATATATATATATATATATATATATATACTTAGCCAAATAATAATTATATGTGTCGTAGGCAGCCAGTATTGGTCGAAAAGGGCAAGAAGGCTTTTGGACCTTCGGCAGTCCATAGAGAACTCCTAGTGATGAACCTGTACTCAACAGTTCTGAGAAGGACAGGTCACTGATGTTAAAGGAATCTCTGAGGAATTTTAGTTTTCTGTTGAGTTTGAATCAACATAGAAGATTCAGTGGTACATCTGATGAATTTTGTGTTGTCAGAGAGGAATCTGATTCATTTTATCCAAGTAGTCTTTTCTATTGAGTAGTACAACACCCTTTCCTTTGTCAGGGTGGCAGATAACAAGATTTTTGTTTTTTGACAGGTTTTTTAATATGGGAAGATCATTTTTAGTGAAGAAGGGGTGATTGATTTTGTTTTTCTTACTGCAAAAATACTTGTGTGCAATGTTTCGTAATTCTTGGAGTACTTCTGAGAGCTGTCCTTGGTAGATAGGGAAGATTTTGAATAGGTTTGCTATTATTTCAAAACTGAGAAAAAATTTGTAAAAAGAGATGCTTTTGTATGGGATTCCAAAGTTAAGGCCAAGGGAAAGTAAGAATTTTTTGACGATCAGATAATATGTGTGATGAATAATTGAAACAATACATCATCTTTCTCATAATTCTTCACCCAAAAAGTAAGGAGTATCGGAGTATTGGCCAAGTATCAGCCATATTAACCAATACCAAACCGATACCCAAAAAATGGCCAATACCGATACTATCGGTACATCCTTAATATCAATGTTTCCATATATCGATATTTCTATATATATATCGAAATGTCAGATAACTTAAAAATTAAAAGACGATGGTGTTTCTAAGAGGATATGTGTGAAACTATTAACTTGCATTTCTTGTATAAAACTATTGAAGATGAAAGACAAAATATTGTTTTTTCAATCATTGCAGATTATTAAAATTTTTCAAATAATCACAATATAGTTATGCACTGAAAGAATAATAAGATTTTTTACAAAATTGTTGCTTCACAAGCCTTTTTTAAAAATATTTTTTAAGTTATAAAAGTTTACAAAATTGAAAAACATCAAAGTTGCTAAAAATAGTACTTTTGTAAAATTAAAAAAAAATGAGAGCATCTTGTATACAAGGTCATATATATAAATTTGGAGTTTTTAGTGTATAAAATAGTTTTCTTCGCCCCAATTTACCTAAAAAACTACTATTTCAGATCATTCCATTTTCATAGTTTAGTATATTAGAAAAAAAATATTTTCAAGAACCAGACTATTACCAAATATTCAATACTCACCAACCCATGAATGGTGGTGATATTTACTTTTCTGACCTAACATTTCATGTTTTTAAAAAATATACAGCAAAAAAAAATTTCAGCACATTTTGTCATTATATTTTCAATATAGTGAAAATACATGTTGTGGTGAACTAAGCTATTGCCTATTTGACCATTTTTTGGTGGGGAGGTTTGGGGAGTGGTCATAAGGCTAAAAGGTTGAGAAATGCTATGTCACAGGTTTGGCATTAATAAGCTGGAGGCAGTGCAATACTGACCAAAACAAGAATGATTCTGGATTTGAATATAAGTTGCAAAGACTATTCTCAAGGAATTGGGAATGTTTTTTAACAGAGAAAGGTATCTTAGAAGAGATATGATTCAGGTTTTTGAAATGTTGATTTAAGTTCTGGTAACTGTTTAGTTCATGGTAGGAAATTAATATCTTTTAAACTGTAACATCTAAGAACAAAAATTAAATGAAAACCAATTACAGAGGCAATAATAAATAAAGCCTGAGAGAATTAAAAAAAAAAAATCCTTAACTTATGAAGTAATTTTTATATTTAATGGGTTGGGGTAAAGGGGAAGAATCACTAATAAATACCTATCTTTTATCAAAAAATTTAAATTCTACTTTTCAGTTTTAAATTTTATTGGGGATAAGTTTCATTAAAACCTCTTTTTGCATTTGTGTTAGTAGATGTCATAGATATTCATTTAGTACCTTGAATTAAAAATTATCTTAAATTTAAAAATAAAAATTTAAAACAAATTATAATTGTTTATTAGAACACAGTGGGTTCACTGGAGCAAAATATTTTTTTTTCATCACAATTTGAGAATGGTTCACCATAAGATATTGCTGATATTAACTCTCAACCTTCTGTCTCTTTTATTATAACACTTAGTCAATTTAATGACCTATGCAACATGCAAAATATATTTATCAAAAACGCAATTGCAACCTAAATGGACCGTACCAAAAAGATTGATCAAAAACTACAGCTATGGAATACAATATATAGTACAAGTCTTTGATTAGGCCAGCTATTTTCCCATACACATAACTGATAACCAAGCACTGAATTCATTACTGTAATCAGCTAATACAAACTTTTCCAGTCCAAATTATTTACGAAATTACGAAGTATTTTTAAATCAACTTCAATATTTGTAATTTTTCTAGTTTTTATCCTAAAATTTTTATGACAATTAATATCCACCTTTTTACAATGAATAATATAAAAAAAAACAATAACAAGCAACTATTAAGAGTATGTAATTAGATGTTGCAAACAAGATACATTAGACGTGCGTTCGAATATTGTCAGGAAAAAGTAACATATGTCAACTATTAAAGAGTATATATATATATATATACATGCAAACCTAATATCGGGAGACATAGGTCCGAATTCTGATAGTAGAAACAACAACGAGCAACTATTAAAGGGTGTATGTAGTTTTTAAATCATCTATCAAGCTTTGATACTTTTCTAGCCTAAATAAGTATAATTTATGATAATGATACTAGGCCAGCTATTTTCCCATACACATAACTGATAACCAAGCACTGAATTCATTGCTGTAATCAGCTAATACAAACTTTTTCCAGTCCAAATTATTTACGAAATTACGAAGTATTTTTAAATCAACTTCAATATTTGTAATTTTTCTAGTTTTTATCCTAAAAAATTTTTGACAACTAATATCCATCTTTTTACAATGAATAATATAAAAACAATAACAAGCAACTATTAAGAGAGTATGTAATTAGATATTGCAAACATGATACATTAGAAGTGCGTTCGAATATTGTCAGGAAAAAGTAACATATGTCAACTATTAAAGGGTATATATATATATACATGCAAACCTAATATCGGGAGACATGGGTCTGAATCTACTGTATCAGCCAATACAAAATTTTCCTGATATATATGAGTCCAAATTATTTACGAAATTAAGAAGTATTTTTAAATCAACTATCAACATTTGTAATTTTTCTAGTTTTATCCTAAAAACGTTTTGACAATTAATATCCATCTTGTTACAATGAATAATATAAAAAAAGTAATAACAAGCATCTATTAAGAGAGTATGTAATTAGATGTGCAAACATGATACAGTATTTTTTTTTTTTTTTCAATTTTTCCAGCAATGCAATGACAAAGATCATATGCTGGTGCTTCATTTAATTATAAAATTATCATCACTATTACCACTTCCAAACAACACCATTTTTACCACCAATATCTTATTTTCTTTATTTCATTTATTTTCATCTCTTCAAAATATTACAAATATTTATTTACTGTTTTTTAACATATAACCCCTTATCTGTTCTATCATAAGACAAACCTTAAAATTCTGTCAAAAGACAGGCTTCAAAATCCCGTCAAAAGACAGGCCTCAAAATTGTGTCAAAAGATAGGCTTCAAAATCCCGTCAAAAGACAGGCCTCAAGATCCCGTCAAAAGACAGGCTCCAAAATTCTGTCAAAAGACAGGCTTCAAAATTCCATCAAAAGACAAGCTTCAAAAATTCCGTCAATAGACAACTATGTTCTGTCAAAAGACAACTTTTAAATTATTTCAATTTAATTATTTTTATAGTAAGAAAATATCTATTTTATTTTCATCTTAAATCAGAGCATATAATTTAGCTTTTTTTAAGAAAGTAATAATGATTTCACCAGGAAACAAAGAGGACAAAATTGTGGGAATGTCATATGGATTGCAAGTCTTCCACTCATTATACAGTAGACGTGCGTTTGAATATTGTCAGGAAAAAGTAACATATGTCAACTATTAAAGGGTATATATATATATACATGCAAACCTAATATCGGGAGACATGGGTCCGAATTCTGGTAGTAGAAACAACAACGAGCAACTATTAAAGGGTATATGTAGTTTTTAAATCATCTATCAAGCTTTGATACTTTTCTTGCCTAATAAGTATAATTTATGATAATGATACTATTAATCTTACAAATCATAATATTTTTCGAACTAATCGACTATCATACATATTGGTACCAGACTTTCTGTTGATTCAAATATATTGCAATAAATAATAGTCATAATAACATTTTCGAAATATATTGAATGTAATTTTAAATTTAATACTTTGTTTATTGCAAAAAGTTGGTATATAACATTATAAGTGATATATCATAAATTAAGAGAATATTTAAAATTAATGACCGAATAAAAGCAAAATTAAATTAATTATATAATAATACAAGCTATAATTTGATCTATATTAGAATGTGCCAAATGTAAAGGGACGATATTCCAGGATTTATGTGGCAACGTTCACAACGCAGTATTTTATAAAGTTGCTAAATACTTCAATAATAACATCAAATTAAAAGTAATAGAAGAATAAGTTGAAAGATTTTAGACTAAAAGGCTATAATAGAAATATCCTTCATGTTTTAGTGTATAATTCATATCGGTCACAATAACTATTTTACCTTCTATAATAATTAAAAAATTTTTATAGCGAAAATGCAAATACCAACTGATATGACGTCAATACAACTCACTATGACGTCATTAACGGACAAAATTTGCATCATTGTCGAGCTGCTTAAATGAAAAAATTTACGCAAAGAATCCCAATTTCCCTTCCAAAAGCAAAATATACAAAAAGCATTCCCGAATTCGATCAGTTTGGACCGCAAAAATCTTACCAAACAGCATGGAAATGCTCATTAATGCTCATTAAAAAAAAGAGGAGTTAACCAAAAGATCTATATTTGGTAAAATGTTTTTAGGCTACGTGAAAAATTAAATTTAAGAATTTCATAAAAATTTTTTGTAAATCTTTAAAAGATTTTTAATTGTCCCTACAAAACTGAAAAAAATAATTTGATACATCAAATAATAAGAGAATTAGAGTGTCGCCAAAATAATGAATTTGAGGCACGTTCCCCGACCTTCCAAATTATCCATATATATATATATATATATATATATATATATATATATATATATAGGTATATATATATATATATATATATATATATATATATATATATATATATATATATATATATATATATATATATATATATATATATATATTCTTTTTACTTTATATTATCCATCCATTTCCACTTCGGCCTTCCTTCCCCCTACCCCTATCCACATCGGATCTAAGTACCTTGCCCAATTCTGGTATTCATTTACATAAGTAATATTTTACATTATTTTATTTAATTAAAGCCATTTTAATAATTATACTTTATTATTGCTTGTATTATCACTATATGCAATTATTAATTAATCATCAAATGATTGTTGAAAGTTTGGTTTCATCATTTTTATTGCCGATGGTGCCCCCAGAATGACAATCAGTCATAACAACCTTCTGACAAGGAATTATAAAATTATTTGTATAAAGCAGAGATATTCTACAGGAGAATATAATTTCAACGACAAAGACAGACCAAATTTTAGCTATAGATGTTGACTTTTCGGCCCATTCGATAGCAGTAAACCAATATACTTCTCTCAGCTAAGGGGGGTTCTTCCAACTGAAAAATAACCTTTTTCCTTAGGATTTGAGGAGATAATTATTTTTAAATGATTAACCTTCCTAAAGTTACAATTTTTTTCAAACTTTAAATTTTCGAAGGAGTTGGGTTTTAAAGTTGGTTATGAAACTTCCCTTGTAAGCTTTTCTTTCTTAAAGTATTTTCTTTACAATTTTTGCAAGATTCTGCCAAACACCGAATTGAAAAAAGTAAAAATCAAAAGAATTCACCCTATCATATTTCTCAAGGGGTAATACATTTAATTTAAGCATTTTAATAATTATATTATGATTAAATAAATTAGTGATTATTCTATCAATATTTGTAATTGCAATCTTAATAAAATTATCAATCCGATAGTTTATCCTTTAATTATCATAATTGATCTACAGATATCGCTATATATATATATATATATATATATATATATATATATATATATATATATATATATATATATATATATATATATATATATATATATATATATATATATATATATATATATATATATATATATATAGTTTTTAGCTTCTTTCCTGAAGAACTTAAATCTAATTGAAAGGTTAATACCAGGGTTCCATATTATTTAATGCAGTGTTTCATTTATTCAGCCTTCAGTCTTTGAAAAACTAGACATTTCGAGAAGAGCTTATGTGTGGCAACCACAGATGCGTGATGTGTTTCCATACATGGGTAAACAACACTCATATAATGAGCAAGCAATTGGAATTTGTGAAGAAATTCTGAAGGCTACTCAAAACACCTAACCTCTTAGAGCTTATTTAGGAAGAGAAGTAATGTAATCTTTCCAAGAAGATAACGTAAAAGAAACACAAGAATATTAAGGACAGATGAATATAGAGTTGTGTGATTTTGAAGAAGATATATAGTTGTGTGGAAGATTGCGTCGAGCAGAGAGATGAGGTTGAGTTTGGTGGCATTAAAACAAAAATACTATTACCTGTCAGCTGCTTTTCAAATTAAAAAGATTAATAAAGGTGGTATCATCGTCATAGGAGTGGATAGGAAATGAAGTAAGAGAGAGAAGGTTATTAATGAAAAGCAAAAAAGGTGGGATTAGAAAAGATTGGAAATCAAAGTTTTGCCACAACCTACCGAAAGCTTTCGAAATCCAGCGCGACAGCTAATTCAACCGAAATGACGAAGGGCGAAGAAACAAGAGTCAGATAAAGGGAAAGAAAATCACAGTAGAGTTTTTTACAAAAAAATCGAATTGAGAAAACCAATTAGGATAAATTCAAAACTTTGTAATGGAGGCAAAGAAATTGATAGTTGAGGTTGAAGGGGTCCCCCTTTTTTGGCACAGGCTGATGAGCGCACTCAATAAGAAGGGAAGGTTGAAGTAGAAGAAATAGACGAAATAGTTTCCAAGGAATAAGCTCTGAAGCATATTTTTGAGAACCAAGGAAGATACCATCACCACGCCTTCCTATTGTTAAGTTTAAAGCAGAAAAAAGTCTTTGAATATATATATATATATATATATATATATATATATATATATATATATATATATATATATATATATATATATATATATATATATATATATATATATATATATATATATATATATATATATATATATGTATATATATATATATTATTATATATATATATATCATTGGATGTCATATTTTCTAATTTGCGGATGCGGATGTGTCGAATTTTGGAATTGTGCGGATGCGGATGTTGAATTTTCGAAAAATGTGCGGATGCGATGTTAATTTTTATGAGGATGCCATTACTAATATATATATATATATATATATATATATATATATATATATATATATATATATATATATATATATATATATATATATATATATATATATATATATATATATATATATATATATATATATATATATATATATATATATATATATATTTAGCTTTACTTTGCCGTTTCCAGCTCCTCTTTTACGAGAATTTGTCTGCCCCGAGGTGGTATAACACCCAGGGAGGCTCGGCCCAGAGATCTTCCATCGGGGTAATAAAATAATTACGTCTTACTTTTGTCAGAGTTAGGTTGCTATCTTTTGTCTCTGAGGTCTTAATGATTTCTATGGCAAAGAAGTGATGGAGCTTGCGAATTTTGAGCTTATATTCTCGTAGGGAAGGGGTCACTAGAACGAAGTGTGAACAATGTTGTTCACATTTTTGTGGTTATGGTTTGTATTGTGGGTGATATTTTCCGGTGGACGAGTTTGGATTATGGTAATTTTTTATGCATGTTTTAATAATATGTGGATTTTGGAGGTAGTGAATGAGTGTAGTGGATGTATGAGTAGTATGAAATGCATGTGTTTTCATTTGTAACTTAGAGTAGTGAGACTGTTGAAATGTCAGTTTCGTGGTGATCTATTGAGAGAATCAACTTCATAAATTGAGAGCCTAACCACTAATACATTGTCCTAACTGGGGAGAAATTTTGTTTAAAAAACGTTTTAGGTCTTAAATGGGTGTACTGTGGGGGAAGTCGGTCATTCTTTTCAAGTTTTTTTTTGTGACTGGTATCTAGTTTGTTTATATTAGATGATAATAACGCAGGAGACCATAGAAGGATAATGCCTAAATTTATCACCAAGCCAATGAATTGTCTTGTAAACTTTGGGAAGGATTTTCTTCTGTAGTCTTGAAGTTTGCTATCGGTTAGTGCCTTGTATGCATAAAGTTCATGATGGAATGAATGTCCATGTGGATGTCAAAGGTTAAATTATATGATGGTGGTTGTTTTGTTATGGTAAGACCTTATGTTAACTAGGTGTGATGTTGGGTGAAATGCTTAGATTTTTTTTCTCTATCAGGTAAGTAGTGTGGAAGATGATTTTTTGTGGCGAGGCTCGCATTCAGTTTATATTTAGCCATTGTTCAAATATTAATTTAGATCGCGGAAAGTGCTTATGGATGTATGAATATTTAGTGATGGTTATTATGTCTTACGAATAACTATTTAATTTCATTGCTAGATATTCAGGATTGGGAAGGCTTTGCATGAAAAAGTTGAAAAGAGTGGATGGGAATGTAACTCCCTTAGGAAACTCAGTTATAAATTTATACGTTATAGGTAAATGATGACTCTGGATGACTATTGATGACTATTGATGACTCTGGATGACTATTGATGACTTGATGACTCTGGATGACTCTGGTTGTGCGAAAAGAGAGGAAGTTATCTGTTATTTATTTCATTAATGGGAATTTGAAGTATTTAGTTTGCTTCGTTTATTTTGGAGGTAATGAAAAACTGTATTGAAATATTTTATTGGTGCCTATAGCTACAAGGATTCTGCGTAGTTGCCTGCGGAGGTGGATTTTGGTTGAAACCTGAGAAAACGTGTTGGATTAATTAGTCAGGATTGTAGTGGTAGAGCGTTCTGATCTGAAGCCTTGTTTCGAATCTATTATGTTTATGTGTGAGGAAAATTCTTAGAAATATTATTTTTAATTACTTTTGAGACTGTTGAGAGGAGAGATATAGGTTCATACCAAGAAAGATTATTGGATGTTTCTCTCTTTGACAATTTTTAATGGTTCGTATTTTTGTGTTAGGACTGTGGCTCCGCTAGAATACCACATAATTAAGATATATGTTGTGATTGTGTTGTATATGTAATTCCGCTTGTGAGTATTTGAGATTTTTGATGGTACTAATAAGATACTTTGAGAGGATGGAACCGAGTTCTCAATTTTGGGGTTTGTCTTACTTGTCTGAGTTTCAATCGACTTTTAATTTTTTAAGTGTTTGTTCATGTGTTTGTTTGTTTGTGGAATTAGCGTATTTTTAACAGATATTTGAAAAAGTTGCCCTAAAGTTTTGAATAACCTTTGAATGGTTTTGTTTATCGATGGTTTCATGGATTTTGGAGTCGTTGTAGGTAAAAAATGGGAGCTTTTTATTTTACGGAATAATGTGGTAGTAAGTGTTCAATTATATTCATGTTTGGTGAAAATTCGCCTGAAGGAAATTAGATACTTTATCCCCCAACTATGTTAGATAATTCCTTCCAACACTCCAGTTAATTAGTGGAAAAACATTAAAAAAAAATTATCAAATTTTGGTGTTTGAAGGGTATAAATGACTGGTCAGAAGGATACGTGGCACTGAGGTTGCATTTAACAGCCTAATAATCAAAGAATTAGGAACAAAAGAATTTTTAAAGATTTTTTTTTTGGGGGGAGGGAGGGGGATAAATTTTTGGGCCTTGGTTTTTTTTCATTTTTTAAAGAATTCTCTTTAATAAATATTATGTATATGAATTACTTAAAACTGAGAAATTAACTTAAAGAGAGGTTGAAGACTCTTACCCTTGTAGGTGAGAAGAGTGGAAAACATTCCTTCATCTTTAGTCTTGTGAAAGTCAAATTTTCATCACAAATTTTAAACTTTTAATAATTTGTATTTATTTCCTTTGGCTTTATATTGATTGATATATTCCTTCAGCTCTATTAGTCTAAGATATAACAAATATTTACAGTAATTCACTGCATTGCACCTAGAAGAAAACAACTAAAGGCTTATATATATATATATATATATATATATATATATATATATATATATATATATATATATATATATATATATATATATATATATATATATATATATATATATATATATATATATATATATATATATATATATATATATATATATATATATATATATATATATATATATATATATATATATATATATATATATATATATATATATATATATATATATATATATATATATATATATATATATATATATATATATATATATATATATATATATATATATATATATATATATATATATATAATATATAATATATATATATATATATATATATATATATATATATATATATATATATATATATATATATATATATATATATATATATATATATATATATATATATATATATATATATATATATATATATATATATATATATATATATATATATATATATATATATATATATATATATATATATATATTATATATATATATATATATATATATATATATATATATTATATATATATATATATATATATATATATATATATATATATATATATATATATATATATATATATATATATATATATATATATATATATATATATATATATATATATATATATATATATATATATATATATATATATATATATATATATATATATATATATATATATATATATATATATATATATATATATATATATATAATATATATATATATATATATATATATATATATATATATATATATATATATATATATATATATATATATATATATATATATATATATATATATATATATATATATATATATATATATATATATATATATATATATATATATATATATATATATATATATATATATATATATATATATATATATATATATATATATATATATATATATATATATATATATATATATATATATATATATATATATATATATATATATATATATATATATATATATATATATATATATATATATATATATATATATATATATATATATATATATATATATATATATATATATATATATATATATATATATATATATATATATATATATATATATATATATATATATATATATATATATATATATATATAATATATATATATATATATATATATATATATATATATATATATATATATATATATATATATATATATATATATATATATATATATATATATATATATATATATATATATATATATATATATATATATATATATATATATATATATATATATATTATATATATATATATATATATATATATATATATATATATATATATATATATATATATATATATATATATATATATATATATATATATATATATATATATATATATATATATATATATATATATATATATATATATATATATATATATATATATATATATATATATATATATATATATTATATATATATATATATTATATGCACAGGTTATAGTGCAGGGCTTCCTGTCACGGGAATAGAATTATATTACCACTTTTGGGATGGACCACGGAATAATTTGGCTGAAAACAGATGTTATGATTTCACTGTAACAAGAACCCAATACAAGGTAACTGGTGTTGATTATTATGCCGTTTCTCCTTGTGACAAAAAGCATTTTTTCTTCTGCCAGACGAATAATAATTAATGATTCTTTTCGTTATGATGATTAGGATTATGATCAACAGATTATTAGAGTTCGATGGTTAACTATTTACTGCAGAAGTGAAATATATTTTTTATGTTTGAAATTTATTTTAAATAAAGCAATGTTATAAGTGATTAATTAATAATATTTTAAATAAATACATTACATTAATATATATATATATATATATATATATATATATATATATATATATATATATATATATATATATATATATATATATATATACTATATATATATATATATATATATATATATATATATATATGTATATATATATATATATATATATATATATATATATATATATATATATATATACTTGCATATTTTTTTGTTTTCCTGGTGAAGGTTGATATTTGTGTTATTTTCGTTACTTAACTAAGTTTATTACAATTTTAAAAATAATATTGTTAATTTTGAAAAAATTTAATAAATTTTGATCAATCTATTTTTTTTTTTTTATTTTTCCTAAAATAGAAAAGACTATGCGAATGGTTTTAATATTCAATACAAAATATTTACAAATTTTCAAAAAGACAAAAATACGAATATTTTAATAATGAATTTAAAATTCAATGTTTTTAATATATTTTATTTCAAGGTGATAAATGATGACTAAATCTCTTCTGGTCTGAAGTTAAGATTTATTCACATCGTATTGTTCTCATTTGAAAACTTAAATTTGATCTTAGAAAGATAATTTTTCAATATTATTTGTTACTTATTTTTCTAGTGAAATATTTTTGCTTATCTTGCAATACTATCTACCTAACTTCAGCAAATCTCGCTTCCCAATTTTTATTTTTTAATTGGCTTCAAGGTTCAGTTCACTCCTTTGTCAATACCGTTTCCGGTCATTATGTGGTCCATTTATTTCGTTCTCCGTTGTGACATTCCTTCACGGGAAATAATAATATAAAAGATGTTGTAAATGTTTCTATCGTATATTAATATTAGAAAGGTGAACTCCAGTATGGTATTTGTTAGGCAATATCTAATGGTAATCTTGGTCATTTTACTTTCATTATTTTGGCAAATTTTTTTCACTTTTCTCTTATTTTTAATTTTTTCTCTCATAATTTTGACAAATCTTCAAATTTCAATATATATCGTTAATATATCACAATCCTTTTTCCATATGTATAAAATTTGGCACAAATTGTTAATTTTTATAATCTCAGTTGGTATTTATCCATTTTTCAGTTACTTTACCTCATTTCTTCTCTAGTTTTTATTTAGTAACTTTTATGGTCTGTCACCGTTCAACCTTTAAATGTTTAAATTACGATAGTTTTCAAATTAAGGTGTCAGACAATTTTATTACTTATAAGATTAGAATCACTAAGGAAATCAACCTGTTTTATATAGGAAACTCAGTTTTCCAGCGAAAATAGTTTAAATAAAAAGTTTTAAAATAAAACTGTTTGAAAATTTTGAGGCAAAGGTGTGGTAACATTTTACAATAAACATATGTAGCAAATAGGACTTCTGTTTTTTATTGTAGAAATTATTGTTATTGTAATGAGAACGCTTTCTAACGTGATTATTATACAGAATTGTCTAAATTTACAAATTCCACATTTCCCGATTCCTATTTCCGACTCCTACTCTGGATCTATTCCACTTAAACCATTCTTATTCAGAATTCTTATAGGGTCTAATTCAAGACTCCAATTCCATCCTCTTATTTCCGACTTTGGATCTATTTCCATTCCAGACTTGGACTCTATCCTCCGATCCTATTTCTCACTCCTGGACTAGACTCCATTCCAGACTAGACTCCAAACCAATTCCTCATTCTACTCTGGATCTAGATTCCATTCCAGACTTAAACTCTTTCACTCATTCCAGAATCAGGAAATAGAAGTCTAATTCAAGACCTGTAATTCCTGATTCCAATTTTCCTACTCTTTTTCCAGACGCTGATTTCCTACTACGATTTCAAATTTCACTTCCAGACTAAAAGTTTAGACTTCGATTCCAGATTCCAGATTCCAGATTCGAGATTCAAATTCCAAAGCCAATTTATTTAAATTTGAATTTAAATTTTAAATTGGCAAAAAAAAAAAAATTATTTTCATTAATTTCAATTTTTCTACGACTGCTTATAAACTAAAATCTTAAAACTCTGAAATTATTATTTTTTATTTTTTTTATTTTTTATTTTTAATTTATTTATTTTTTTTTTCAAATTCTTTTTTAAAATTTTCTTTAAAAAAAAAAAAAAAGGATTACAAACCGAAATATATATATATAATATATATATATATATATATATATATATATATATATATATATATATATATATATATATATATATATATATATATATATATATATATATATATATATATATATATATATATATATATATATATATATATATATATTATATTATATTATATTTATTTTTTTTTTTTTTTTTTTTTTTTTTTTTTGAGCAAGTGATTTATTTCTAGGAAATTTAATTTTAATAATGAAAATTAAGGCCAACGCAAAGATGAACATATTTTATTTGAACGTTTCGAATCAACAGGGGATTCATCTTCAGCTAAAAAAAAAAAAAAAAAAAAAAAAAAAAAAAAAAAAAAAAAAAAAAAAAAACAAATAAAAAAATTAATTAACGCAAATTATTAAGTAAAAACTCACCCTAACTCATGAGAACATCTTAACGACAGAAGAGACGGGAAATCACAGGAATTTAGTAACAGGAAAATTTTAGATCGTTTTGGTTGATGAAAAAAAAAAAAAATAGAAATAAAATTATAATAATTATTTTATAATTAGCAGAATAAAAAATAAAAGATAAAATAATTAAAAGTAGAAATGAACGAATAAAAATAAAAAAAAAACAATACCAGAAATAAAAGATGACTAAAATTAAAACATAATAATAATAATAACAATAATAATAACGAAAATAATAATAATAATAATAATAATAATAATAATAATAATAATAATAATAATAATAATAATAATAATAATAATAATAATAATAAATAATAATTAATAATTAATATAATATAATATAAATATATATATATATATATATATATATATATATATATATATATATATATATATATATATATATATATATATATATATATATATATATATATATATATATATAAATGGATAGATATGGAAAAGGTACTTTAGCGAATTGTAAGAATAAAGTTGGAGATAAAACAGAACCCTGAGGAACACCCCAGTTGACAGAAAAGAGGGAAGAGGTCTCTCCATCAAGTGCCGAAATGGAACGATCAGAGAGAAACTAGACAAGAGTAAGCAAAGGGAAGGAGGAAACCCAAGGGAAGGAATCTTAAAGAGTAGCGATGCATGCCATACCCGGTTAAAAGCCTTGAATATGTCAAGCACCTCCACACAATACTCAACTAAGTCTTTAAGTTTATATATGTTAAAACTAAAAATAAAAACACTTTACACATGATCTTTCTTCTCGCGATTTCCTTTTGCACCGTCTTTGGCAGATTTAACAATCTGTCTTACCATCCAAGTGTTCAGAGTTCAAATATGTTCAATTAAAGATTTAATTTCCTTTAACTCAATATGAAATGTTGTACACCTATTTATTACATGAATACTAGAGCTATTAGTTTCTAAATTGTTATTCAATCTTTCCTCAGTAAACACTGACGCAAAATAAGCATTGAAAATATTAACCAATTTCTTATCCGAACTTATAAAATTCTTATCAATTTTAATTGGACCCATTTTCTTATACTTACTTTTAAATTTATAGAACCTAAAAAAAACTTTTTCAGGTCTTAACTACTATTCCTTATCAAATTAATTTCTGCCATTCTCTTTGCTTTTCTTATTGACTGGTTAAGTTCATTTCTAATTCTCATGTAATGTTGTAAATCTTCCTCTCTACTACTACCTTTGAATATTTTAAAACATCTACGCTTTTCATTGATTTTCTCTTTTATCTTCCTATCCACCATCTAGGTTTTCTCTTTGCCACCCTAATATGTTTGTTTAAAACACACACTGAATATTAGTCAATATTTGCTTGAAGTATTCTCATATGATAAAACATTTTTAACCTTTAAACTCCTTATCCCAATCAGTTTCGTTAAGCATTGCTCGAAATTTGATAAAATCCTCATTTCTGAAATCTAATATATTTCCTTATTGACTTGCATTTTGGGATCAGACATCACATTCCAGTTAAATCTAATAATATAATGGTCACTAAGCTCCCCTAAAATCTTCCTTGACTCTGACATACATTCACCATGTTTTCATCATTTGTTAATATGAAATCTAACAATGCTACATGCCTTGTAGTTACTTGAACCACCTGACTCAAAAAGTTGTATAGAATACAATTTTTAAATGCCGAACTTCTATTAACCATGCTACTTTAAGTGTTATAGTCAATGTCTGGGTGAAGGTTGAAGGTTGAAATAGAAAGACAAATTAGATAGTAACATTTAATTTTACTTTATAAATATCAAATTAGGAGATTTTATAACTTTTCTCAACGTTATGTTTCTGCTTATTTTACATTTTTATTTCTTTCCTGCTCATTTCAAACATTTCTTGTAAGGTTCATGATAAGCGAGAGAGAGAGAGAGAGAGAGAGAGAGAGAGAGAGAGAGAGAGAGAGAGAGAGAGAGAGAGAGAGAGAGAGAGAGAGTGAGATTTAAAAAAAAAAACTTAAATAAAGTGAAAAATGAATATAATTTAAACAAAAGAGAATTGTAAATGCATTTCTTAATATTTTGTTTCAATTGTTTATTTTTTTCTAGAATTTGATAGCATGAAAATACTCATAAAAGAATACTTCAGTTCTTTGCTAGGTTTAATTAAAATGTTAGGTCATATATATATATATATATATATATATATATATATATATATATATATATATATATATATATATATATATATATATATATATATATATATATATATATATATATATATATATATATATATATATATATATATATATATATATATATATATATATATATATATAATATATATATTATAATAAATATAAAATATAAATATATTAAAAAAAAAAAAAAAAAAAAATAAAAAAAAAAAAAAAAAAAAAATAAATATAATATATATATATATATATATATATATATATATATATATATATATATATATATATATATATATATATATATATATATATATATATATATATATATATATATATATATATATATATATATATATATATATATATATATATATATATATATATATATATGGCTATATTATTTAATCTATTTATTTGAAATATTATTAATTAATTACTTATAATATTTATTTAAAATAAATTTCAAACACAAAATATATTTCACTTATGTAGTAAATAGTTAACCATCGAACTCTAATAGTCTGTTAACCATAATCCTAATCATCAACAAGAACGAAACGAACCATTAATTATTATTCGTCTGGCAAAAGAAAAAATGCTTTTTGTCACAAGGAGAAACTTCATAGCTTTCACTACCAATGACGCTGTTTCCGTCTGTTGATATATAGTGAGCATAACATCTGCCTCCAACCAAATCACTCTGAAGTCCGTCCCAATACTGGTCATAATTTGATACCCCCGCGGCAGGAAGAGCTGCACCATAACCTGTGCAATATATATATATATATATATATATATATATATATATATATATATATATATATATATATATATATATATATATATATATATATATATATATAATATATA
>SEYY01003385.1:7500-10000 GCA_009176605.1 Armadillidium nasatum
AGAAGCTTGTTTCGAGAGGGAAGTAATGTGCTTTTTCCGAAAAAGATTGCGAGAAATGGATACGGCCAGAATATTAAGAACAGATGAAGGCTTGAAATGTGTGTTATCGATGAAGAAATATTGGTTTGAAAGATCGTGTCGAGTGGAGAGATGTAGGAACTGAGTTTTGGAGTCCATGAAAACTACCATATTTTCTCTCCCCAATTTGAAATTCGTGAAGGTCAGAGGCTAGTTCCTCCAAAGCTACTCTTCTCGAGTCTATGAACTGCTGTCGGGAGGGGCGTTTTTCAAACTGGAAGGAGTAATGAAGGATGGATTCATCAGCATGGAAGTGGATAGGAGATGAGGTAATAGAAAAAGGTCAATAATGAAAAGCAGAAAAAGTGTTAGGGATAGAACAGAACCCTGAGGAACACCACTATTAATAAATTTTAAGGAAGAGTGATGGCCGTCTACAACAGCTGCTATAGAGCTACCGGAAAGGAAATTAGAGAGAATACCTTAGAGATACCGAAAGAGGGATGTTTAGAAATCAAAGCATTGTGACAGACTCTATCGAAGGCTTTCGAAATGTCCAGCGCGACAGCAAAGGATTCACTGAAATGCCGAAGAGCGGAAGACTAAGAGACTGAGAGAATGGAAAGAAGATCAAAAATAGAGCGTTTCTTACGAAAGCCATGCTGGCGATTATAGATAAGATTAGAAGAATTGAGATGTTTCCAAATCTTTCTGTTAAGGATTGTTCGAAAACTTTGGTGAGAACGGAGGTCAAAGAAATGGGACGATAGTTAGAGGGTTGAGAGAGATCTCTTCTCTGCAGCACAGGCTGAATGAGCGCACGTTTCCAGCAAGAAGGGAGACTGATGTAGAAAGACGGAGACGAAATAGTTTACCAAGGCAGGGTGCAAACTCGGAAGCACAAATTTTGGGAACCTCAGTAAGAATACCATCGGTACCGTAAACCTTCTTAGTATTAAGCTCTGAAAGAGCAGAAATGACATCTTTAGAAGAAATTATAATATTAGGCATAAATTAGTATAAGTGCGTTAAAGGAGGAAGAATTGCTCTGTAATCGTCTAAAGTTGAATTAGAGTTAAAAGTTTAAGCGAAGAATTCAGCTTTACAAGAATTTAAAACCGCAGTTGTACTGTTGGAAGATACTAAAGAAGGAGAGAGTAAGAATCAAAGTTAGAGTTGACATTTTTTTCTTGCAAAATGTCAGAAAGAGAGTGAAAAAGAGGAAGTAGAAAAATTATTGCATTTTCTACGGAGAAAAGATTTTTAGAGTTACGAAGAACAGATTTTGTACGATTCCGGGATGAAGTATAAGTTAGATGCTTTTGGAGCCTGAAGATCTGTAATCCCTAAAGGAAGCATCCTTGCTGCGGATAGCGCGAGAACAAGCAGAATTAAGCCAAGGTTTGTTAGGTTTAGTAGAAGGTAAAGAATATGGAATGTACACTTCCATGCTACAGAGAATCAACTTGGTTATACGTTCAGCACACTCCGAGGGACCCCTCCCACGAAAGCAATAAACATTCCACTGAAATCAAAGAATTGCGATCGTAAGTCCGACCAGCTTGGGGTTCCGAAGTGCCACTAACGTTTCCTTTCAGTAGAAGGTGGTCTTTCTTGCTGAAGAATTGAAAAGATAAAAGAGGATACAGTGATATGAATGTGATGGGAAGAGCCCAGAGAAGGAAAGAATTTAAGAATTAAAGAATTTAATATATATATATATATATATATATATATATATATATATATATATATATATATATATATATATATATATATATATATATATATATATATATATATATATATATATAAATATTGGTCTTTAAAGAAAGTTAACTCACTCACTCAATATTAATATAATTTAGTATTTAAAATCACCATAATTAAAATTAAAGTAAAACACCAAAAAGATATTAACATTGAAGTTAAAAAAAAATTATCAACAACGGAAGATTAAAAGCAAAAAAAAGTGGCAACGTTTCAGAGACGCATTTCCTGTCTCCCTCATCAGGCCAACAGTAAGAGAAAAAGGAGAGAAAACAAACAAAGAGCAAGCATAAGTCAACTTCGAGGTAGCCAGAAACAGAGAAAAGTAGCCACAATTTAGAGGATTTTGTATCTTAAAAATATTATAGTGGAATTTTATTAAAATATTGTCAACCACAAAAAAAATTCAGTGGATATATTAAAATTTGGTAGGGTTTTTATAAAAAATGATTCTATTAATCTACTAAGGGGCTTAGACTTAGACTTAAAAACGAATTTAGCATTTTCATATCCAATTTTATGCTGTGTTGTTATGTGCATGAACATGGCGTTCCTGACATTACACTTTTATACATCAGCTTTGTCCTGATCTATTCGAAACTGTAGCGATTTTAGTGTTTCACCATAATAAGAGGTAGCGCATGTAGAAAAAGGGGCAGAGTAAACTCCGCCCTGCCTTTCACCAACTTTATTATTGTTATAGTTTGAATTG
>SEYY01003385.1:15000-28423 GCA_009176605.1 Armadillidium nasatum
ATATATATATATATATATATATATATATATATATATATATATATATATATATATCACCCAATCTCTCTCTTTCTCGCCCCAAAATATCTCTCTCCTCTCTCTTTCAATATCACGATCTCTCTTTCACTAACTCTCACCCTAATTCGCTCTCACACGCTCTCACTCCCTCTCTCGCCCTGACCTCCTCTTTTTTTTCTCTCTCCCCCTCTCTCGCTCTCACACACTCTCTCTCTACAGCTCCCTCTCTCGCTCTAACACTCTTGTCTCTCTCTCTCTCTCTCTCTCTCTCTCTCTCTCTCTCTCTCTCTCTCTCTCTCTCTCTCTCTCTCTCTCTCTCTCTCTTCGTCTAAGAACTTCTAACTACGGTATTATTTTAATTTTTTATTTTATTGGTATAACCTCACATCATATTTATCGAAAATTATTTTTCATTCTTATTATGAAGCATTTCTATTAACTCTACCGTATTTCTTTATCAACTTTGTCTCTCTGGAACATCTTTCATAAGATTCTCTGAGGAAGTTTGAAGACTAATTTTAAACCCTTAATTTTATTTATATAAATATTTTTAATATAATTGTTTTATTAGGTCAGATTATTTTATTTTCTTGGTTATGATATATTTTAATGTATTTTTTTGGTACTATTGTCATTCTCATTTTATTATGATTACTTTAATATTTGTATGAGTTCTTTTTCATCACGTTTTTTTTCCTATTTATATTTATTATTCCGAAGGATCTTTAACTGCTTCGGCAATTTCTTTTAGTTCATTTATTATTTTATCATTTACATTTAATTCATTTATATTATTGTTGTTTTCTGATTTCTTGGTGTTGATTAAGTTATTGATTAGGCCCATGTTTTCTTATAGTCGCTATGAACGTTATTAAATTTATTAATGTAATGTTTCGTTTTCGATTTTTTTTAAGACAATTTTAAATTGCTTATCACAGTTACTATATAATTGAAATGGTATGCTTCCTTCTTTATAATTCCGGTAGAGTTTATGCTTCTGATTAATCCAATTTTTTAAACCAGGTGTCATCCAAGGGTTTTGAATTCTTTTTGGTCCTAATTGTTTGATTTTTATCGGAAAGGAGTCATTGTAACTGGTGTTTAATGAGTTTAAGAAAATGTTAAATTTAAAAACGATATCCATTTGCTCATTCTGAATGAATGAAAAGTCAGTGCTGTTTAGCTTATTTGCAAACACTCTCATTTTGTTCTCGCTATATATTCTATATTTAACGGTAGTAAAGGTTGGTGTCTATTAACAATAAATTTTACAAGACAGTGATAATGGTCTGATATGTCCAGTCGTGAACAGAAGTTCGTTCCTATTAAGCTGGAAATAAATATTTATTTAAAATGGAGATCATTTCATAAAAGCTCTATTTTGAATAAAAAGAGAATAAAAACATTGAGAGGGGCTTAATTGAACTGTGATTGGCTGAATCTGAGATGATCTCCCTTTTATATAATATTTATTTCCAGCTTAATAGGAACGAACTTCTGTTCACGAATGTACGTCTTAATTACAAAAGATTTGATATCACAGTCTAAATTACCCCATACGTGATCCAATAAAGAGGTCTCTATCCTCAATGTTGTTTGGGCGGGTAGGCAGTGCTATATAGTTGATCAGGCCGTTTGACATCATTACGTTGAAAAGTGCGTTGTTACCTAAAGACGAGAAGATTTTACAGATCAATATTGAAATCACCGGCTATTATTATCTTTGTGTTGCGTAATTGTGCTTGGATAACAGAGTCAAGAGAATTTATGAATTCTTTCTTTTTACACATTTGGGGCCTATATATATCCCAACGAGTGTTATTTTAGAGGAAGTGTTTTCAATGGACACCGCTAGTATTTCTATGCTGTCATCTATTTTTGAAAATACTATTTTAGGATGTTCACCAATATCTTTTCTTATAAATATAGAGGTCCCTCCTCCAAGCTTGTTTGACCTCACAAGATGAGTTCCGTTACATCCTGGTAAGGAATACAAATTTTTATTATGTTCATTTAGGAATGTTTCACTCAATACTACTCAATCAAGATTAATGTTTTGATAACTTATAAGGTTAAGGAATTCGACACAATGTTTTTGAAGGCTTCTTAAGTTTTGATGATATATTGACAAATAATTTGACTCATATGCGTTATTATTTTTAAGGGAATCTAGATAAATAAATTTCGATTTTGTAGAGGAATTGATAATTAAGTTTTCTTCCCGATTTCAGTCCGTATCCACCGTATTGACATGATATCGAAAGGGGTAATAATTAAAATAATAATAGTAATAATAATAATAATAGTAATAATAATAAAAATAATACTAACAATATTAATAATAATAATAATAGTAATAATAATAAAAATAATACTAACAATATTAATAATAATAATAATAATAATAATAATAATAATAATAATAACAATAATAACAAAAATATTACCAATAATAAGACGATTGATGGTAAATGATAGTATCTTGAAGTATGTATGGCACAATATCACACAAATTGTTTCAACAAGGGTTATTTAAAATTATAGCAGAGGTAAAAGAAGTGAAATTAAATAAAAGTGCCCTATACGTACAGTTAGAGATAAGAAGTGCGTAGTGCTAACAACATAATATTAGCAATTGCAATACGAGTTGTCAGTATTAATAATCATTGTAATTATAATAATTATAATAATAAAGTTCATAATTAACAATGATTAATAGCTAAAATTAAAAATAATTATAACAATAATAATAGTAATAATAATAGTAAGATACCGATAGTAATAATAATAATAATAATAATAATAATAATAATAATAATAATAATAATAATAATAATAATAAGTATTAAAATAATAATAGCAATTAGTAATAGTAATAACAATAATATTAATAAAAACAATAGAAATAGTAATAAAAAAGACAATAACAATAGTAATAATAATAAGTATAATAATAATAATAATAATAATAATAATAATAATAATAATAATAATAATAATAATAATAATAATAATAATAATAATAATAATAATAATAATAATAATAATAATAATAATAATAATAATAATAATAATAATAATAATAATAATAATAATAATAATAATAATAATAATAATAATAATAATAATAATAATAATAATAATAATAATAATAATAATAATAATAAGGATATTGTACTTATTAGTTAATATTAGTTATATACAAATTGTATGACTCCCACGAGTTTCTATACTTAATTAGCTTCTTGCAGTTCAGCCAGATTTAAGTGTGCTGAGTTGAGATATCTATTCAATTCTTCGTCATTTTTTTATTTTGAGAGGATTATCAGCAGAAGATTTTTTAATATGCAAAATTCCATTTTCATAGTAGCAGGAGTGTAGTAGTTGCCTATGATCTCTCCGTATTATGAGGGCTTTCTTTAATAGTTTCCGTTTTCCCGGAGTCAGAAATTCGTTGATGAATACATTTGGTTTTTCTTTAATAAAGGTTGATATAAATTTGATCTTTAATCCATGTTTATCAATTTTAAATCTAATCGGACATTTATCTTTTGCATTATTTTCTGTTCTTTTTTACCTAGCCGATAAACATCGTTTATGGCGTTTGGTTGAAGTTTGAGTTTTAATTTTTGTTCTATGGTTTTTGTAGCTGTTTTTTGTTTTTTGCTTCTGATATCAGTCAATTGTGTTCCCGCATGGAAGGAATTATTACCTTTTTCGAATTTATGTAATTTTTCTTTTAGTTCCTTGATCTAGGTGTTTTTTGTTCTTTAAATTCGTTAAACGCAGATTGAAGGGTTGAGATTTCTTCCCTAAAGACTGTTATGAATTGCGATTTCCCTCTTTAAGCTGCTTATCATAGGAAGAAGCTCTGAATTTCCAGACTCACTTTGGCTTTTGATTGAGGTAAGTAGAAGGGATTGAGAAAAGTTTAAGAGAACATTAGTAGTGTATGAAGAAGATACCAGGTTGGCGAATTCCTAGTGCGAATTCCTAGCCTGAGGGGAAATTTTGCGAATTCCTAGCCCCCGAGGGGAAATCGCCCCCCGAGGGGAACTCAGGTAGGTTTGTGAGCCGTTTTATCTTAATTGAGATCTTGTTTTGCGGTTTTATCTTAATTGAGATCTTGTTTTGCGGTCTTATCTTTGATGTAATCTTGTATTGTGGTGTTATTTTAATTGTTTTTTTAATTATTTCTCACCTATTTCTCACCTTTATGGTTTGCGGTTTCTTTTGATGAGCCGTTTTTGCGTATGCTTGGTTGTATTTTTGCAAGGTTCCTTGATGACGTCATAGCTTGTATGTTTGTAAGGTCATGACGTCACGGCTTGTATTTTGGAATGGGAATTGGAATGATACGTCACAACCTTCTTTTGTTAAGGGAATCTTCCAGCCAATCACAGTCCAGCATTGCTGACGTCACGGTTTCTCTCTTACTTTCGAAAAACTTGAAAGCCGAACAAACAAACGAATGCACGCTCTTAAAAACTCGATTTTTCATATCTCAAGACCGAGATTCGAACTCTTGATCTTGAGTCTCCTCCTGATTCATATGCCAAGCCTTTAGACCACTAGACCACGAAGCATTACTTTAAAAAAGGAAAATTCTTTTATTTATGGCTTTGTTTTCGCGCGCGGGCGTCGGGCGCGGCGCACACACGCACACACGCAGTCGAGAGCGCGGACGCTGGCACACACACACACATTTATTATTATTATTATTATTATTATTTTTAAAAAAAAAAAAAAAAAAAAACAGTTATATATATATATATATATATATATATATATATATATATATATATATATATATATATATATATATATATATATATATATATATATATATATATATATATATATATATATATATCTGTCATATATTTTTTTCAAACTTAGAACAAAAAATTCAATTTTTATATAAGTAAGTTTTAATTTTGTATCGATAAAAAAATTACTCAAGAAACGGGGATCGAACTGGGAACATCTCAGTTGCTAGCGGAAGCTCTACCAATACTCCATCGGGCCAATACGGATGGAAAGCGGGTTTATAGCTTTTAACATTAATATTTTCTTTTCCTAAAATATTTATAAATGATTTTGAACGGAAAAAAAAAACTTAGTGTATTTATTATTATTATTTTTTTTCTCATTGTCATGGTTACAGTTATATATATATATATATATATATATATATATATATATATATATATATATATATATATATATATATATATATATATATATATATATATATATATATATATATATATATATATATATATATTATTATATTTATTTTATTTATTTATTTATATATATTATATATATATATATATATATATATATATATATATATATATATATATATATATATATATATATATATATATATATATAGCATGTATTTTTAAAAATATTTATAATGAAATATAATTCCTTCCCTTAAAACAACTTGGTTTATTTCAGTTTTCTTTTATTTTAACATGGAAAAAAATTTTAAAAACAGGGACTCGATCTTACGCTCATAGACCTCGAGATTTGTTATTCCAGTGCGTTAACCACTCAACCAGCGAGAACTTTCAAATATAAAAAACGTAATTGCTGTTTTAAGTCATCAGTAAGAGCTTAGAGTATTTATTATTATTTTTATTATTTTTCTCGTTGTCATGGTTAGAAGGATATATATATATATATATATATATATATATATATATATATATATATATATATATATATATATATATATATATATATATATATATATATATATATATATATATATATATATGTTATTTTTTATTTCGATGGAATCTCCATTTATTTCAAGTTTTTAATTTCATATTTTATTATTTTCTTTTTATCAATATTATTTTTTTACTTTAAAACTGAATTAAAAAAAACTATGAATGAAAGTAAAGCATAAAGTTTTTATTTTTTCGGACGACATTGATTTTTCCAATAAAAATATTTCAAATTCTTATTGAAGGAGACTTTGGACTTTTTTTATGTTATTATATATAAACTTATATTTTTTTTTTTTTTTTTTTTTTTTTACGAGTTTGCTCTTATAAACACTTCCATAAAATATTTTAAATGCTTTTAGAAGGTCTCAAAAAACACCTGCATAATAAATAAATTTCTGTCTTATCTTATCACATAATTTCATTTTTCTCTACTTTAAACTCGATTTCAAGGCTTTTTAATAATATTGAGTTGTCAGTTACTATTAACATACATAAAAAGTAAAAAAACTTGATATTTTAAATTCTTTTACTTCTTCACAAAGAATTTATTCAGTATACCTCATAAAAAAATTATCATTTGCATCTCTACTTAAATAATAAAAATATTTTATACATCTTCTCTAAACCTCCGTTATTTGTTTGTTTTTCCTTAATAAGTGACTTATCCTAAAAAATTCCGATCATTCCAGATATATATATATATATATATATATATATATATATATATATATATATATATATATATATATATATATATATATATATATATATATATGAACCTCTTTGTTTTATTCCAGACTTCTCAGACAGAGTTTATTATCATGTCTACGAGGAAAATCATTCCGAGTTTAATGAATTATCACGGATTTTATAAAATATGAATTCTTTCTAATATATTTAACAATAACTAGCATTTACCTTCCAAAGTTTCTGTCATGATATAAGGCATGGAAATAACTGTCATTGACAGTAAACTCTCTCTCTCTCTCTCTCTCTCTCTCTCTCTCTCTCTCTCTCTCTCTCTCTCTCTCTCTCTCTCTCTCTCTCTCTCTCTCTCTCTCTCTCTCTCTCTCTCCTGATATCCTAAAAAGTAACATATTTAAACTTGATCCCGCAAGCAGATGTTATTTTCTCTATTATATATATATATATATATATATATATATATATATATATATATATATATATATATATATATATATATATATATATATATATATATATATATATATATATATATATATACGTTTCAGTGAGTCAAAGATATTTTATAGCCTCTTTTTAAAATAACTGGAAAAATGGTAAGTGGAATTTTATGGTACCATTTCAAAACAATATTTGGTAACCGATCTGCGACCAATGTATAAAAGGATCGTAAATCCGTATTATACGTATAGACATTCTCTAATTTACGGCTGAACAAAGGGAGTTTATAAGGTTTTTAAAATCCGACACAGAGAAAAAAAAAAAAAAGGTAATGTTTATATATATATATATATATATATATATATATATATATATATATATATATATATATATATATATATATATATATATATATATATTGAGTTCGAGATTTTAGATTTTTCTCCATTTTGGAGCCTTTACATTTTATGATTTTGAAGGTTGTTCACCTCATTGTTATTTTTAGCGTTTAACTTTTTATGTACAATTTTTAACTATTTTATTTGCGGGCTTTTTATTTTTTGAGTTACTTTAACGTAGTTATTTTATAATAATTATTTTTTAAAAAAATCGGCAACGCTTTTTAATGATAGTTAAGTCCTATGTTATTATTATTATTATTATTATTATTATTATATATTATTATTATTATTACTCTTATTATTATTGTTGTTGTTTGAATTGATATTAGACCAAAAGTGGTAATTGTTGTAGACCATCAGGGTTGGAACTAAACTTGGTTCGAATTTAGGGTAACTGTCGCATCTTTGTAGTAATCGATATTTTTTATTCTACATTTCTTTTTTTTTCGTAAATTATTTTTCTCGTATAAACATACATACAACTCTCTCTCTCTCTCTCTCTCTCTCTCTCTCTCTATATATATATATATATATATATATATATATATATATATATATATATATATATATATATATATATATATATATATATATATATATATATATATATATATATCCAAACAATTAGATTCTAATTTAAAAAACTTATTACAGGTCGACGAAGTAAGAATTTTCAGACAGAAAAAAGACCCTGGTTATTTACATCTCTACCCATATTCCATCTTCGATCCATTTTTTATTTCGAGTGTAACAGGTAAGAAAAATCTTTTTATCTTCCTTGAGCTGAAAATTAACTTTTTTTATATATTTTTTTTTCTCTTTTACTGTACTCTTGTGTATTTTTCACTGAATTAATATTATTATTATTATTATTATCTCGATTGGGTGAAAAATTATTTATTTTCCTTTTTCCCTTTTCTCGTATTTTTCATTTCATTTATTTCTTTTTTATATCACTTTCAATTGTTTCTTCTTTTCCTTATTCTGTTTCTTTTATATCATTTCTGTTTTTCATTTTTTTTTTCTTCATTTTATTTCTTCATTTATTTTTTTTATATCATTTTCAATTGTTTCTTCTTTTCTTCTTATTTTGTTTCATTTCTTTTATATCATTTCTATTTTTCATTTATTTCTTTTATATTATTTTAATTATTTCTTCTTTTCCTTATTCTGTTTCATTTCTATTTTTCATTTTTATTTCTTTTATATCATTTTAATTTGTTTCTTCTACTTTTCCTCTTTTCTTTTTAAATTTCATTTCTTTTTATTCTTAAAAATTATTTTCATTTCATTTCATTTCTAGAATTCGATTTTATAGTTAAAACTACAAAAATATATATATATATATATATATATATATATATATATATATATATATATATATATATATATATATATATATATATATATATATATATATATATATATATCCATGGTGAAAAAAAAAAATTCTCTTCTTTATTTTATTAAAGAGAAAAATATTTAGTATAAAATAATAATCTTCTGTTCTATCATATAAGATGGTTTTTTTAGAAATGAAAAGTAATTAAGACAACGGTTACCCTATATATATATATATATATATATATATATATATATATATATATATATATATATATATATATATATATATATATATATATATATATATATATATATTTCAGTTTTGTTAAGATGACCCCCCGTAAACGCTCCAATGATGATTCCACCCATGAATCAGGCCCTTCGAGACAGAGAACAAGAGCTAATAACGAAGAAGAAGAAGTCGTAAGGGTAAGAACTTTGAGCGTTAATCGAAGGTCGGGACCAATACAAAACGCAAGATACAATGTAAGAGTTAATAATCCTGTCATTTTAAATGATTTAGAAAATGGATTTGAAGATGTTATTGAACGTGTTATTGGCCAGATACGCAGAGATATGAGAGAACGTCGTGAGTATTTTGTACGACTTGCTTTTATATTTAACAATGATGATAGGGATTTAGAGTATTATATCCAAGTGCCTCACCGTTATATAGGGGATCCATCAATAAGTAATTATGTTGCAGGAAGACTCGAGCAGTCGTTCCAGAGTGCAGACTCTGCTGCATTTCAAGATTTTAATGTAGATGCACAGATCGCTCACGTACCACTAGGCAATGGCCCTCTAACACCTAAAGGGGTTACATTTATTGGAAAAATCATTAAAAGACATTTAAAGAAAAGTAGAGCTGATGCATCAGTAGATCTGACAGGTTGTGCTTTCAATGCTCTAGCTGTACTTGAAAAAATAAAAGGAGGAATGGAGATAAGCAATGTTAGCGTTGGATCAATTAGATCCCTTGGAAGAGATATTGCTGATCAATGTGGGTTTAACTATGAAGAAGTATTTCATGCTGCAAATTTTCAAGAGATTGAAAAAAGGAAAAATATTAGAGTGTTTGTTTTTGGCGCGGATCGTCGTAATGAAGGATTGTTACACGTTTACTCACCTAAAAATACAAACAGAGAACATCCACTCTTTATTCTGGGGTACGATCATGAAAACACCCACTATTATCCATTCACTGAAGATAGCATCAAGTATTGTATTAAGAGTGTTAATCCAAAAAACATCAAAGGAAGAATTTCTGAATTTTGTTATAATTTATAACATATTATTATTATATATAATATATAATATATAAATAAATATATAAATTATATATTAATATATATATATTTTTAATTAAAAACTTTATTGAATTTTTAATATTTATTTACAAAATATTATTATTATTAGAAAAGCCTTGAAACGAGTTTGGTATTTTCTTAAACAAGAAAAAAAAATATTTTATTTAAGTAGAGATGTATATGATAATTTTTTTTATGAGGAGAAGGTACACTGAATAAATTCTTTAGCCTAAACCGTCTCCTTCAAAAGAATTTGAAATATTTTTTTTATGGTAGAAAAAATCAGAGTCGTTCGAACAGGGGATGGTCACTGTAACAAATCGGGAATGCATGTGACAAAGAGAAGTCTTTGAAGTATATTTGTTTGTGTCAAAATAGTTGGCCATTAATATCATTTTCTCTCGATTGAAAATAAAAGAAAACTTAAATATTCAAGTTGTTTTAAAACGAATACTATTATAATTTATTATAAATACTTTAAAATACATGCTTTATGTATATATATATATATATAATATATATATATATATATATATATATATATATATATATATATATATATATATATATATATATATATATAACTGAAACCATGACAATGAGAAAAAAATAATAAATGTGCTAAGTTTTTATCGTTCAAAACAATTAATAAATATTTTAGGAAGGAAAAGATTTAAAAGAAAATATTATTATTTAATTCCAAGCGCTTCGGTGGCAGGATGGCCTAAGCGCTCGCTTTACCAACAGCGGAGTAGCTAGTTCGATCCTCCATCGGATTCTTGAGTAATTTTTTTTTTCGAAACAAAAACTTATATAAAAATTGAAATTTTGTTCTAAGATATAAAAAAGAATAATATATATAGATATATATATATATATATATATATATATATATATATATATATATAATATATATATATATATATATATATAAAATATATATATATATATTATATATATATATATATATATATATATATATATATATATATATATATATATATATATATATATATATATATATATATATATATATATATATATATATAATTTCCATGGATACGAGAAAATAATAATAATATAATAATAATAATGTGTGTACGCCAGCGACCGCGCTCTCGACTGCGTGTGTGCGCACGGCGGCCGCGCCCCGAACCGACGCGAAAACAAAGCCATAAATAAAAGAATTTTCCTTTTCTTAAGTAATGCTGCGTGGTCTAGTGGTCTAAAGGCCTGGCATATGAATCGAAGGGTGGTAGTTCGAATCTCGGTCTTGAGATATGAAAAATCGAGTTTTTAAGCGTGCGTTTGTTTGTTTGTTCGGCTTTCAAGTTTTTCAAAGTAAGAGAGAAAACGTGACGTCAGCAATGCTGGACTGTGATTGGCTGGAAGATTCCCAGGTTGTGACGTATCATTCCAATTCCCATTCCAAAATAAAAACCGTGACGTCATTTACCTTACAAATATACAAGCTATGACGTCATCAAGGAACCTTGCAAAAATACAACCAAGGATACGCGAAAGCGGCTCATCAAAAGAAACCGCAAACCACAAAGGTGAGAAATAGGTGAGAAAACAAATAAAATAACACCACAAAACAAGATCACATCAAAGATAAGACCGCAAAACAAGATCTCAATTAAGATAAAACCGCAAAACAAGATCTCAATTAAGATAAAACCGCAAAAAACACCTCACAAAGGTACGTGAAGATAGGAATTTGCAAATTCCTTGCAAATTCCTTGCAAATTCCTAGTGCGAATTCCCAACCTGGAAAAGTGTTCATATACTACTTATATATATATATATATATATATATATATATATATATATATATATATATATATATATATATATATATATATATATATATATATATATATATATATATATATATATATATATATATATCAGTGATGAGCGAATCAGAATCCGGATTCGAAGTTTTTTTCCGTGGATTAGGATTTTAGAATTGCTATTTTAGCTGGATTCGGATTCGAAATCCGAAAAATAATTGGATTCGGATTCGAGAAATTAAGAACTCATCTGAATTCGGATTCGGACTTGAATCCTTTCATTTATGGTAGCATCAATATTTGAGTAACCTTTTACCAAAAAAAATCTCTAATAACTTGTGTAAATCTGCCTTTCAGATCTTATTAGCTCGGACAGTACTGTAACGAACTCTCCTTTTTGAAAAATTTAATCTCTTCAACGTCTTTTCTTCAACTAATTCCACCTTGGACGGTTCTATCATCACTCACCTTACTCCTCCTCTCAGGTGTTCTATGTTTCAACCTGTAATCACACATGATGCGGTGCATGAGATCCTGAGATCTATGGATGACTTTCCTCCTCGAATTTTGAGGGTGTGTGTGTCTGAGCTAGAGGCTGCCCTTCTTCTACTCTACTCTCTATATCTTATTACTAACTTTTTCCCTCTGTACTGGAAGCACATATGTTCAATCGATTAAAAAGAAAAGTAGCAGTGCTAACCCTTCTAACTAACGTCCTTTAGCTCTTACTTGTATTCTGTCTAAAATCTTTCAAACTCTCCTCAACTTTCATTTCGCATATTATCTGGAATCTCATTCCCTTCTCTCATATCATTAGTATGTCTTTCGAAGTTTGAGGTCTACTGGTGACATATTCTCCTATCTCACTATTTAAGATCTTCTTCCTTTAGTGATGGCACTTGATGTATCCAAAGCTTTTGATAATTTATGGCAAGTGTCATTACTTTCTTTCTAAGCTCCCTTACTTTGAATTTCTTCCTTCTCTTTACTTACACATGTTTAGTTTTCTCTCAGATTGTTCCATATCAGCATTTGTTAATGAAGCGACCCTTTCCTTTTTTTCTGTTGATTATGATGTTTGTCAAGGTTCTGTTCAAACTCCAATTTTACTCTTACTTTTAATTAATGATCTTCTCGGTAGCACTTCTAAATTGATTCATTCATTCTTATACCGATGACTCAACTCTCCATTTTTCTATTCGTTTCAAATCTACCTTCTCATTTGAATCTATAGTTGCAATCTTGCCGCTATAGATGGGATATTCGGGGGTAGGGGTCACTAATTTAACCTGGTGAAATTTAACACTTTAAAAACTCAACGTCTTCATATCTCTCTTCCAAAAACACCTCCCAACTTACCCATATCCATCAACGGCTCTCCTATCTCACCTGTGAGCATCAGCAATATTGTTGGTCTGAACATAAACAACAGATTCTTTTCCAAACCCCAAATAACATCTGTTACAAGGGGGGCTTCAAAGAAGATAGAAATTTTATTCAGGTTGAGAGAATTTTCCTTCCGAAAAGTCACTCCAATTATTTAAGGGTCTTATCCACCTTGTATAGCGTACTGTTCTCTCATTTGGGAGGTGGTTGTGGGGAGGAGGAATGGCTCTAGCTTTGCCTGTCTTTTGGACAGTGTTGAGTTTAAGGAGGAAAAA
>SEYY01003386.1:2500-5000 GCA_009176605.1 Armadillidium nasatum
ATATATATATATATATATATATATATATATATATATATATATATATATATATATATATATATATATATATATATATATATATATATATATATATATATATATATATATATATATATATATATATATATATAGGGGGAGGACGTAGCGCCGTCTGAAGCGATGCAAGTACCCCAATTGATTATAACCAGCCGAGTGATAGGATGGGCTAGACCATTCGCGTTTTTTCCATAATTTTTCCTTTGTCAAACACCATATCTCTTCTCAACCTCATCTCTTGTTCTTAACTGAAATTTAGGTGCTTGAGTGTGCTGACAGCAAACTTTATTCTGTTACCTCCTACTGTCTCAATCCTCAATTTTCAGCCAAAGGCGGAATTTGCTCATATGTTTACAACGATGTTGTTTGTTCTTTGTGTCTCTAATTTGGAGTCTACTGAATTATCTACCTTATGGCTTAAACTTTTTTGCAATTATATTACTAAATTTTTGCAATTATATTACTAATTGTCCACTAATTCTACCGAATATAAAAAATTCTTCTACTTTTTAAACTTCAAAATAGAGGATATTCTTTCATCTTCTCCTTTCCCCGAAGTCATCATCTTAGGTGATATCAATGTTCACCACCACCAATGGCTTTCATATAGTTCTCACGATCCATGTGGTCAACTCGTCTACGACTTTTCTATCCAGAACAACCATGAGCAGTTGGTGCAGCTCCTTACTCGTATCCCTGACAGTCTTAGTGACGAACCCACCATACTTGATCTTTTCTTAACCTCTTATACTTCTCTTTATGCAGTTAAACTATTTCCTCCTCTCCCTCTCTCTCTCTCTCTCTCTCTCTCTCTCTCTCTCTCTCTCTCTCTCTCTCTCTCTCTATATATATATATATATATATATATATATATATATATATATATATATATATATATATATATATATATATATATATATATATATATATATATATATATATATATATATATATATATATATAGTCATAAGGGGCACCCTTATGACTTCTTATCCCTATATCTAGTTCTGGCCTCCGAGAGGAGAGGTTTCTGACACTTCAGTGCTGCTAACTGATCTGATTTGTGGATGTACTTCTCTGATTTCCCTTGGAATGATTACTGCAATCGTGGGAGGGGTCCCTCGGAATGTGCTGAGGGCATAACCGAGGTGATTCTCTCTGGCACTGAATCGTACATTTCATATTCTTTCTCTTCTACTAAGTCCATATGGTTGAAAATTAATAATATTAATAAAATGAAGGAAAAGTTATAACGTGTGTTGGTGAGAGATAGGCTGAATATGCTGAGAAAACTGGATAAAAGAGATTTAACATGTATAGAATATGGAGTTTACTATCTTTCTGGTTTAAGCATGTTTGCTCTTAATATGGATCAGGTGTAATGAGCTTTAATATATGTCCATGTGGGTGAAAATTAGTGATAATAATAATAATAATAATAATAATAATAATAATAATAATAATAATAATAATAATAATAATAATAATAATAATAATAATAATAATAATAAAAATAATAATAATAATTATATTGATAATAATAATGAGAATAATAACAATAATTTCTTAAGAATAGGTATGACGTTAGGGCTATGAAGTCTCGACCAGAGCTTTTGTATGTTCCATTCATCAATGTCAATAAAAAGACATAAAGAAAGGGTGATATTTACCTGGAAATTTAAAAGGTACGTCGAATAAATAGTTTATATATGTAAATAATATTCTGGGTTATGGTGATAAATGGTAAATGGGCTTATTATATATTCCCATCAATCAATGTCAAGAAAAAGGCAAAAAGGTAAAAGTCTAATTTCAACGAAAGAGGAATTTATTAGGATGGGTTTATATTTCCGTCAATCAATGTCAAAAGATGTAAAAAAGATTAGCAGATATTTATCTGGGTTTAGTATTGTGTTATGTTTTATGATAATGCCCTCTGGTGATTGGGTGAATATGAAAAAGGAGCGGGACTTGACCTTGTTTTGGCTAATGCCCTATGCTAATTGGCTGAATATCATTAGTTTGGGCACTAATATCGTGAAGCTCCACTGGACTCGGTTTGTCTTAGTGGAATAATGTCGTAAGTAATAATATTATAATATATATATATATAATATATATATATATATATATATATATATATATATATATATATATATATATATATATAATATAATATAATATATATTACAGTTTTATGCGCTTACATTTGTTTTTTTTTAAAGAAATTCGATGTTACATTATGTTCATACCACTTAAGTATGCAAAATACATAGTTTTATATGAATGAAATGTTTTTGAAATGTTAATTTTTGTAATATTTAGTGAAATATGTTTAAATTTTTAGTAAGAAACTTTTTTATGAAAATTTTCTTATTTATTTTAAAAGTTAAACGATATTAAAGTTCGACTTCTTGTTAAATAGCGGTTGGCAGATAGAAAGATAGACCTGCTTTCAAGTAAT
>SEYY01003386.1:10000-15000 GCA_009176605.1 Armadillidium nasatum
TTTAACTTTTACTTATTTATTCTGTTGTCATTTCATATAATTTCCGTTCACTCTTTAGAACACCAGGTGTAATGGATAATGCTTTAGCCTATTCCTTGCCTTATTCGTGCTAGTTATAAAAACAGTAAATCTTACCTTATGGGAAGGATCCATTGTTGAAATAATTTTTATTTTCATCCGATTCTCCTGAAAATTTCAGTATAGATAGCTTTTTTCCCGACGAAAAAACTCCATTCCTAACGTTTTTACGAGGATTTAAAGTTTAGGGGTAATTTTTGAAATTTAAGGTATGTTTAAATCTACGGTGAAGCCCCATAAAAAATTTTTTTGATCTCAAACTTGGTGTGTATATTCCAAAATCTATTGGCTACAAAAACTTGTTACTGAGTTTTGATGTGTGCATAACAGAAAACAGGTTATATGCCCTTACTTGACCAGGTGTCGAAATTTTTTTTTTCCAATTTTGAAAAATTCACACATTCGGACAAAAAAAAATAAAAAAAAAAAAATTTTTTTTTTTTTTTTTTTTTTTTTTTTTTTTTATATTTGTTTAAAGGAGGATAGATCTAAAACTTTTATTTAAAACACTTTTAAAATCTATTTGTTTGATTCGAGATACAGCTTATCGAAAATGGCCGAATTTTCGACGAAATTTCAAATTTTCCAAATTTTGAGAGGCTGTATCTCAAATCAAACAATTAGTTTTTAAAAGTGTCCTAAATAAAAGTTTTAGATCCATCCCTCCTCTAAACAATTTCCAATTTTAAAAAAAAATTAGAAACATCAATTTTTTTAATAAATTTTTTTTCCGTTTTTTTTTTTTTTTCAATTTTTTTTTTCAAAAAAAAAATTTGAACTTCTATAATCAATACTATCAGTACTTTTCCCAAATGTTTTGTTTCTAATTTGTAGAAATTGGGGCTAAGAATGTACAGGGGAGTTTTTTGGATCATTCTGACCACTTATTTTACCACTTCTATTTAATCTCTTTTTGAATTTTGACCCCCTATTACTAGTAAACCGTTAGAAACTCAGAAAAACGTCAGAAATCGACTGTTTTCAGCGGGGAAAAATGCATATACATTGTAAATTTCAGCTCAATATCTCAAATAATAAAAAAAAAGTCTAAACATTGGATCTTTCCCTTATTTGTTTTATTTTCTCTTTGTTTATATTAATCTTGATTTGTTGGAGTTTTAAATACTCTTACTGTGGTATTCTTTTATTTTCAATTAATATATTTCACAAAGGCTTTTACAGTATTTCACAGCTTTCTCGTGTTATTTACAAACTCTATTCTTACGACTCAATTCAAAGCTCTAATAAATCAAGTTATCTCCAATATATCATACACCGGCAGAAACAATATCGCAATAATCGATATATCATTCCCAAATCTTATTGCAAATAATTAAAAATATAAAACAATCGATATAATTTTCAATATATATATATATATATATATATATATATATATATATATAATATATATATATATATATATATATATATATATATATATATATATATATATATATATATATATATATATATATATATATATATATATATATATATATATATATATATATATATATATATATATATATATATATATATATATATATATATATATATATATATATATATATATATATATATATATAATATATATATATATATATATATATATATAGATATATATAAATAAATTAAAGAGCACTAGTCTCACTCTCACTCTAAAAGAATATTAAACTCTTTAAAACCATTAAATAAAACAATAAAAAGTAAAAGAAATTACGATATTTTAACAAAATATGTTAAAACACTTGTTAAAATTTAGTAAAAGGGTTTAAACGACGCGAAACGTTTCGAAGCGAAAAGCTTTTTTGTTCAATCGTGAATGAAGAGAAATGAGCACTCACGGCCAGCTGAAGACCAAAGAAAAGGTGCGGGGACTTCACACATACAGATGCACAAAAATAGGACCGGGTTCAATTTACAAGTTCACGAACAGTTCGACGTCAAACAAAATGAACTTCAGAAAATTGAAAGTGATTTCATCCATTTCAAAAAATCCGCTAGAAGAATTAAAATTTTGTATAAATTTAATTAAAAAATATTCAATCAAATGGTTAGTATTTTTCGCCTTGGAGAAGAAAACAAAGGAAGCATTGTTTCAATCAATTGAGTGTTGTTGCGTTATATGAAGGAAAAGGGCATTACTGTGGTGAAATCTCCTCACGTCGTCTTTGTGTTGGGAGATACAAAAAAACTGACCTTTTAATTGAATCTTTTTTTATTTTTTTTATTTTTTGGTATGGATGGATTTCAATTTCATATTTCATTATATCTCATCCTCCTTTCAAAGATGGCGTAAGTTATTTACGACGACTAAGCTCTTAATTATTCTCACACATCACATATTTTTTTTTATCTGAACGATATGCTTATCATAGAGAAGAGGAATTAGTTGCATTAGGCAGTTTACACTATGACTGTACAAAAATCAATCATCTTACATACATAAGCACGTCATCTTACTTATATTTTCAATTTTGTACCATAAGCCCTGTGACGTCATCTGCCAATTATCATGACTCTTTTTCAAAACGAAGATTCTCGTTACCTTCTTGAATTTTGACCACCGTGGTTTTTCATATCCCCTATTCTGACTTTTTTCCATCTTTGTTTCTTCGAGTCAATGCTTAAATTTTAAACCCACTTCTCCACATCAATCTTGTTTATTTTTCATTCACAACGTCATCATCACGTGGCATTGTATTACCAACACGTATTATTGTGTAAATCATCAACTGTTTTCTTCATCATGGATAACATCACACGAACTATTATCAAATATTTATGATTTAAAATTATTTTATTTCACAAACGAGACAGAAGCGTACACATAACTCATGAGAAATCTCGAATCAGGGAATGACATGAGGGTATAATAAAATACATATTAGTAAAATTTTATGTATATCTTCTGATTTCCCATTGTATTCGTATACTTGGAGTATCTGAACTTGATTTGTACTTGTGATGAAAGTTTATGACTTCTTTTTCTTCATATTTCATGGCAATAAATGTAAAATCAGGTTTCTATATTAAATATACACAGTATTTATATAACAATTTTTAGAGACATATGAATATTATCAGTTATCCATTTTTCAAGGAATTTGGCAACACTTGACTATTCACTAACACCTAACATAATCATATTTTCAAATATGAATGCAAATATTGTGACGTCATACATTTTTTTTATTACTCGCTATTCGAGATATTATAATCATATGATTTTATGCTTGTGCCATGACGACCATAAATTCTTGTGACATCCTACCTTTTCTTTGAAAGTTTTGATTTCAAATCGTGACATGAAATACAAATAATGAAACTAATTGCAAAATACTTATCATAATCACTGATATTATATAATAATTTATATAAATTTACATAATTACAGCCATAAATTACATTCTTTTAGCGTTTTCTATTATTTTTATCGCCATTGTTACATAACAATTATAATAAACACTGATATTTATAAAATTTTATAACTACTGTCACCAAATTCGTTTACTTTTCGTATTTATATTATTTTTATTACCGTGGTAACATAATAATTATAATAATCGCTTATAATATATCCTATTCTCTTCAACATATTTCTTAATACATCATACATCATCTAACTTTAAAAGAATAAACAAACTCGAAACGAAATATCTTTAGGACATTTTATAAGGAACTAATTGCTTATACACAACTTATCATTACATTGAGCATTCATATAATCATCACGGTGCATACTTCGTATTTTTCTTTCTCATTCATAACCCTAGCATGAATGATAAATTAATATTTCACTTTGAGATCTAATTTGAAAAAAAACTTTTTATTAATTCATGAATATTCTAACTATTTTCAAACTTTCATACATGATATTCTTCAATATTTTGACAGGTTTTCATAAAGATGGTTGTTACTTTGTTATTCACAGAGCTGAAAGGATGTGTAAGGAGACTATATACTTAAGATAAATTATCATAATTACATAACTTCCTATATTACTTTTATCATTAATCTACTTAAATTCCTTCAAATACCTATCCTTGCAGAGTAACATAATTATCAACAAGTAATTTCGGTGTTAAAGTCACAAAAATTAAAAGTAAACGTCATATTAATACGATAAATGAATGTTATATAAATATTTACGTAATGATAACGAAATAACTGATTATATAGTTGATATGTAAAGTTCTCACGAAATAAAGGTGATTATGTAATTAAACATTCTAAATAATCGACGATGCAAGTGCAATTAAATATTCAATAAAGTCATATCAGTTTCAAAGTCAGATGAGAAATAGAAAATGTCGCGCATAAATAGATCGAATTATTTTTTCTATGTTATTATCCAGTTTGGTGTAGTGGTAGTGTGATAAAATTCAAATCAGAAGGGTGAAGTTTCGAATCCTGGTCTCGCAATGACGAAAGTTTTAAGGGTTCGCATGCTGGATTGGGAATATTAGATGAAGTTTGATTTTTTCTCAATAGATGGCCCTACGGTAAATGAAAATGACAGGAAAATTCAAAATCAGATCCAAGATGGCAGAAACCACTTGGTCAAGAAGAATGGTGGTACAAATTTAAAAACCAAATACAAGATGGCAGAAACCAATCGAGAAATTCTACGGAAATGAAAACCACGTGATTAGAAATCGAAGATGGCAGAAGCTAAACAAAAAATAGCGGAAACCACGTGGGCAAGAGAAAATTTATAGAAATGAAAACCACGTAATCGGAAATCCAAGATGGCGGAAACCAAATCAAAGATGATGGAGATTAATTCCAATATGGTCGAAAAAATTTAACATTCTACGGAGATAAAAACCACGTAATCAAAAATCCAAGGTGGCTGGCAGATTACGTCATAATGTCATGATGGCTCGGTGCCATGATGTCACAAGGTAGGTGTATGT
>SEYY01003386.1:25000-29085 GCA_009176605.1 Armadillidium nasatum
ATATATATATATAATATATATATTTAACGAGGAAATTTTTTTCATTATTTTCTCTTTGTTGCTATCTCTTTCACATTGATTTTGTTTTTCTCTTTTCCGGGCTATCTCAGCTGTTCTCTCTCTCTCTCTCTCTCTCTCTCTCTCTCTCTCTCTCTCTCACCCACCTCTTGTGACTTACGTCCCTTTTCATTGTATTTTCTCTTTCGCTCGATCAGCTGTTTTTTGCTCTTGACATATAATAATAGTAATGTTTTTTATTCTCTCTTGTTTTGACATATCTTTCATTTAAATATATTGTGGGTTTCGCATTTCTTTTTCATTTTCTTTCCTCGCATTTTGATTTATATTTAAATATATATTCTTACATTTACTTTTCATATTTATCAAATTCAAATACATCTGTTCGTTTATGAATTTGGTCTTTATTAAAGGATACATGTTTATTAGTAGTAATTCACAGAATCCGTTATGGAGAGGGTGCCAGTATAAATCGTTTGAGTTAAAAATTCTTCAATTTAATAGAAACTATCCTTAAGGTTGGTTTCGTATATTAAAAGCACAATTTTATTTAGCTGGAGTCATTTCTGATACCAAAAAATTTACTTATTACCAAAGCTCACCTCAAACATATTTTGAAGCACTCTTATGATGAGGATAGGGACACGGTTAATTTTGCGCGTTTGCAGACTTCCGTAATTGCTTTATTTTCAAAATATTCGGTTTCTTACGTTGATGTCACTTCACGGGCCACTTCAATGCCGACTTTGCTCAAGTAGTTGCGTCAAATACTTCTTGTTTTGAGGCACCTGTAAACGTGAGTCACGCTACTCCAGCTCCAGACCCTTGCTCATAACGATGCCACTCATGTTCCCATAAAGATCCATCCTTTCTCTTATTCACAGAGGCAGCATATTTAGCGTTATCATTTGTACTTTGGAAAGAATGCAAATTCTTGCACACAGTGGTCTTCCAGATATAAAAATAATCTTATCGTCAAATCATTCTCTCGTTCGGCTCCTTCGACTCCAGATCGCACTCCCGACCGGCCTGCGCCCCATAACTCCCAGGCTCCAGATCCTCTTTATCGTCTGTAGCGCGTACTCCAGACAAGCTTCCACCACCGCCCTCCGACTACACTACCAGCAAACAGGATTTCGGTCATAGTGGGAAAGTCGTTCTTCACACATGCTTTTACATTTCTGGAAAAATCTTAGGCACTAAATTAAATTTTAAAATATATTTTCTGTTTGGGACTGGAGTATCTGTCAGCTCTGTTCTCCCTGTCTTAGCTAGCGGATACCACTTAAATCCATCCACTGTTCGTGCATATGTTGCTAATGGCTCGTCTATCCCTTGTTATGGTGAACTTACAACTAATTTTGGACTGCCTAAATTCAGGTGTGATTTCCAGTGGACATTCTTGGTCGCAGAGGTTATAAAACCTTTATTGTTATGAACCTTTTCCATCACTACAGTCTGCTTATTGATTTTGAGAATTTTACCATCTTAGACCCTTGTGAAGTTTCCTCTCCAATTCTTTTCCATACCTCCGTTACTTCTTCTATGTCAGACCAACTATTACGTGAGTTTCTAGCCTAACTTTGCCTCTTAATCTTATTTAAAATTCCAACTCTTTCTCTCGGGTGCTTCATAGGCTCGAAATCGGGGATGCAGCCAATGTTTTTTCCAGAGAAAGACGCCTTTCAGAGGGCAAGCTTGTCGTCGCAAAACATGAATTCTCTATTCTTTTGAAAGCTGGTATCATTCGTCCCTCTAAAATCTCCTTGAGCTTCTCCCTGCATCAGATGATGGACGGCACTCCGGTACTCCTTTATTTCTTCAGCAAAAAACTTCTGAGAATCAGCGGAGATATTCGGCTTTCGATCGCGAGCTTCTTTCTGCTTATATATCTGTACTACACTTTAAACTTTTCCTTCAGGGTTTTGATGTCAGCCTGTGTTTAGACCATAAACTTTTAGTTTTCTTTTTTTTTACAGCCGGACTCCAGCTAAGACTGATCGTCAGCAACGCCATTTGTTCTTCCTGACGGAAAATATTTCCTCGAAAATTCACATAAAAGGCTCCGACAACGTTGTGCCTGACGCTCTCTCTCTCTCGCTGTTTCTTCTCTTTCTTTGGATCCTATGGACCTCCTCTCTATTGCTCGTCTTCAGAACACAGATCCAGAAGTCCCTCTTCTAAGAGACAGACTTAAGTCTCTCTTTGTTCGGCAACCTTATAATGTAGTTTGACGTTTCGACACCTCATCCACGTCTTTTTTTCCTGCTTCCATAAGGAGGCATCTCTTTGAGGACCTTCATATTATGTCCCATCCTGGGGCCAAAGCGTCCTTTATATTCATTAAGGCAAGTTATTTTTTGCTCAACCTTGATAAAAATAATCGCTCATGTTTTAGGGAGTGCAACCAATACCAGACATCAAGATGCAACGATATACAAAATCCCCTGTAGCATTATTATAAATCCTAACACAGCGTTTAGAGACGGTTCACATTGATATTGTCAGCCATTTTCATGCTGTATATCCTCCTGGAAATTCATCTACTATTTACCGCTACCTCCTAACCTGCCTTGACCGTAATACGAAATGGATGGAAGCTTTTTCCATGTCCGGCATTTCTCCGAAGTCTGTTTTGAATATCTTCTGACAGTAGATCTCCAGATTTAGTATACCACTTTACATTATTACAAACAGTGATACTCAGTTCGACAGTGAGATCTACTCAGAACTCTCTCATCTAGTAGGTTTTCACCGCTTTCGAACCTCTGTTTATCATCCTAAGTCTAGCGGCCTTGTGGAAAGTTTCCATAGAACCATGAAATCCGATTTGACTGAAGGAAATTTGATTGGTTGACTTCACTTCCAATGGTTTTTTTAACTTGCGTTGATCCCCAATGACTCAAGGTATTCCCCGTTTCAGGCTCTTACTAGTAAAGCTCCTTTTTGTTCTGCTAACCTCTGTGCTTCCATTCTTCAGAGCAAGCAGGACTTCGATACCTTCATGAAAAGATTTATATTTCACATGAAGGAACTCGAGTTTCGGGTGCTTCTGACTTTGCATCCGTCCAAGGGCACTTCGTATGTAACGGAAGTCTTAAAATCATGTACCCATGTGTATGTCCGGGTCGATCGTATTCGAAAGCATTATACGCAATATATACAGGTCCATTCTTAGTTTTCGAGTGTTACGAACTGTGCTTTAATCTTTAGCTTCCTAATGGCAGGTCGGACCTGATGTCAATTGAACGTTTGAAACCAGCTTTCGTATCTGTACTGATTTCATCCGCATCGTCTGCTACTTTCACATCTACTTCTGCATAATATTGGAAAACTGCAATATCCAAATTTTTTAACATCCGCTCTTTCATTTCCACAGTCTGACTCTTCCGCTTCTGCATCTTCATTCGCAGAATCTGCAGCCTCTAATCATGACACCCCTCATGTGGATTCTGATTCAACATCAACGGTGTTTCCTTCTCCTCATCTGTTAGCTCCTTCGGCTTCCGCCGAGACTGTTCATATAAGGAGTCCCAGTTTAAAAAAAAAAGTTTCATTCGCACCGAATCCTTTTATTAAATACTTTTAGATCCTCCGTACTAGCGTGGGGATAATATATAGTGAACTTCATAGTTCATTTCGGATTCGATATTTTTGTTTTTTCACTTTTATTTGAAGTTTTTTTTCTAAGTAATAATACTTTGTGACGCTTAGTCAGTACCTTGAAGTTTCGCTTTCGTGAATCATTGTGTTTGTTTTATCTTCCATATAGTTATAACCGAAAATTTTTCGATTAGTGATTTTTCTTTGAAACAAACGTGTCAATAAAAAGTAATTTCTTGTGCACTCAAAAATAATAATTTCAAATGCTGAAATCTTTGATTTGTTTTAAATCTTTTGTGATAGAGACTAGCGTCCACTTTGGATTATGCTTCAGATTAGCCTCTTCCATAGTTATAAATTATTAAGTTCGTAAGCTGTTCCTACTCCTTCAACCCCCTCCGACTCATTTATACCTAAAAGTGTAATTTCTTCTAAAGATGTCATTTCTGCTCTCTCTGAGCTTA
>SEYY01003387.1:5000-7500 GCA_009176605.1 Armadillidium nasatum
TATTAATGCTGTTTATTATGCAAAATGTTAGCATTACTGACGCTGTTCAGTACCGAAGTTATTAGTGAGCTTTGCTATCAGTTTTGTCAACTCTGTTAAATGCTGTTTGCTGTTAACGCTGTTATAAGAGCTGTTACATCTGATACTGTTGTTCATTATTAACACATTATTAAAATTGTTAACAATCCTATCGATAATCATTATCAAAGCTGTTAATTTCCCTTATTGCATTAACACTGTTAAAGCTGTTTTAACTGTTTATTATCAACAATCAAATATTCTAATGTTTTTATTATATTAAGGCAGTTAATGCTGTTATTGCTGTTCATTACATTGCTGTTTTTGCTGTTAATTAATGCTTGAGCGGGAAATGTAATGTATTATTCATATGTTAATGTTGTTATTGCTATTTTATATGAAAAAATGGTCAATGTACTTTTTTATATTCAAGCTGTTAATGCTGTTAGCAATGTTTAAATTGGTAATGTTCTTTTTTATATTAACAATTATTGCTGTTTTATTATTATACAAGATAGGCCCATTATTTTATAAATGCTGTTAAAAACGATGTTAAATTTGTTTAAACTGTTAATGCTGTTTATTATTGTGCTGTTCAAGCTGTTAATGCCCTTTATTATTAATCCTATTAACCCGGTACTTACTGTCCAACGCAAACTATTATTAACGATATTTTTTTTTGTATATATACACACAACAATGCTTTTTAATTGAATAAAAAAATATCTAATTTCATTTTTATATTTTATTTTTATTTTATATTTATTTTTATTTTCATTTTTTTTATATTTTTTATTTTTTTTTAATTTTTTTTTATGGCAGTACTTCTCAAATAAAAACTTTACAGATCAATGAACATTGACTTGGGAATGTAACTTTTTTGGAACTTTTTCTCTTTATATGTGCAGCTGCTTCTCTTTTATAATATATATATATATATATATATATATATATATATATATATATATATATATATATATATATAAATATATATATATATATATATATATATATATATATATATATATATATATATATATATTATATATATATATATATATATATATATTATATATATATATATATATATATATATATATTATATATATTATATATTAAAACTACTAAAATAATAAGATTAAAATTAAATAAAGGAGTTTACGTTTCGCTTCCAACCAGGAAGTCCTTATCAAATATATATATATATATATATATATATATATATATATATATATATATATATATATATATATATATATATATATATATATAATAGATCATAGACATTGCTCGGAACGGTAATAATTTCCTTAATGTTAACTGTTTGATTCTATGATGCAACCACACAACCACACAATCAATAGCCACATAGCCACACAACCAAAGAACCACACAACCACACAACCACACAATTTATAATGGATGGTCTAAAAAACTTTAGAGTTTTTCGATTGTTCTAACAGAACCATAGTCGCTGTTAGAGTATTAGGTACCAGGGTACCAGGGTACCAGGGTGCCAGAGTGCCAGGGTGTCAGGGTGTCAGATGCTAGGGTGACAAGGTACAAATTCATAAGATTTGGTCGACTTCTTCTACCCCCAAAACATCTATCGAATAGTTTTATCAATTATTATAAACTTTTTTTTTTTTTTTTCGGAGTTGGGGGTGGGCGTCATTCTCTTTCCAAAAGATAGACATTTTCTGTTGTTATTTTTATTTATTTATTTTTTTATTTTATTTTTTTTTTTTGTCTATGCATTTCTTTGTTTGCTTTTATGAACAGCCATGGTGTATCACAAATAGGGGATAGAAAGTCATGATAACCTATCCCTCCCCCCTAAAAACTATAAAAAGATCTGGAAGCCCTTAACGTAGTGACAGATGTTACAGTCGAGTTCGCACCGTCATTTAGATCTTCGTAATAAACAATCCCTTCTGTCAATTTTGACAGGCTTTTGAATATAAATTATAAATAAAACAATAAGAAGCGAGTGAGTTGAACTCGAACGAATATTAAAACAAACTCTAATAAACATCGTTGCTTCCTTTGCTTTACCAACAAAATTGGCTTTGTTGGATTTTAGAGAATCTTTTATAATATGTCTTATCTGTCTGTTTAAATATCTCTCTCTGTCTATGTCTTATCTGTCTGTTTAAATATCACTCTCTGTCTATGTCTTATCTGTCTGTTTAAATATCTCTCTCTGTCTGTGTCTTATCTGTCTGTTTAAATATCTTTCTCTGTCTATGTCTTATCTGCTTGTTTAAATATTTCTTTCTGTCTGTGTCTTATCTGTCTGTTTAAATATCTTTCTCTGTCTATGTCTTATCTGTTTGTTTAAATATCTCTCTCTGCCTATGTCTTATCTGTTTATTTAAATATCTCTCTGTCTGTGTCTTTCTGTCTAAGACTTATGTCTTTCTAAATATCTCTCTGTCTATGTCTCAAATTCTATCTCTGTTTGTCTTGGTCTCTGTCTCAG
>SEYY01003387.1:17500-20000 GCA_009176605.1 Armadillidium nasatum
GCACCAAAATCACTAACAATAACACTATGTCAAACAGCAGTTGAGGAATACACACAAACAAAAGCAAACCACACTAACCACAAATCACAATAATTTTTTTTAAACACCAAAATCACAAACAATAACAGCATAACAAACAGCAGTTGAGGAAAACACACAAACAAGAGCAAACTACACTAACCACAATAATATTTAAACACAAAAATCACAAACAATAACAGCATGTCAAACAGTTGTTTAAGAAAACACAAACAAAAAAGTACTACACAAATCACAATAATATTAAACAAAAAATCCCAGGAAATAACAGAAATAAAAACACCAATAAAGAATAAAACACATACACTATCAAACTACTCACTCATAATACCATTTAACAAACATAAAACTTAGAAAAACCAATTCTTTAAAAAGTAAAAACAGTAATTTTGAAGAACCATAAAATAATAAAAAACACACACCTTAATGGCCTTTACCTCATAATTTCTCTATCCAATTATAAAGAATAATTTACCATCTACAATCCAATAAACATAATTCAGAGAGATACATTAACCATAATACATTAAAAAAAATGAAAAAAAAATCAAAAAAATAAAATAAAATAAAAAAAAAAAAAAAAAAAAAAAAAAAAAAAATAAGTTTTTTTTTTTTTTTTTTTTTTTTTTTATTTTTTTTTTTAATAAAAAAAAAAAAAAAAAAAAAAAAAAAAAAAAAAAAAAAAAATTACTCAAAAAAAAAAAAAAAAAAAAAAAAAAAAAAAAAGGAAGAGGATGGAATTGAAAATCCCCTGAAGGTACTTTAAAATTACCACTGGGATAAGGAAAGGTTGTCAGGTTTTACCAAAGGTTAATACTATATATATATATATATATATATATATATATATATATATATATATATATATATATATATATATATATATATATATATATATATATATATATATATATATATATATATATATATATATATATATATATATATATATATATATATATATATATATATATATATATATATATATTAAAATACATTTTAAATGCATTTTTCCTTGATTACAATTTTGATACCAATCAAGTAAGTATATTTTCGATATACAATTAAAATACAATTTTAATACAATAATAAAAATATATTTAATACATTTTCGATAAAATTTCAAATCAAATTTTTTACAATTTTAATACAATTTAATTGTTTATAGTAGAACTCCATTTAAATACATATTAATATTGTGAATAATGAAACTAATCCAATTTCGATTCATTAAATACAATAAATTAAATAAATACATTTTCGATACAAGAACTCCATTTAAATACATATTAATAGTGTTAATTATGAAACCGATCCTAATTTGATATATTAGATACAATAAATTAAATAAATACATTTTCGATACAAGAACTTCATTTAAATACATATTAATACAGAGAATAATGAAACTGATACAAGAATTTTAAATCAATAACAATAAAGATACATTTTTCCTTTTAATTTATTTTAAATACAGTATCAATAGAAAATTTTTATATTAAATTAACACAATTTCGATACCTTACATGCTCTAATTAAATAAACACATTTTAGATACAAGTATTCAATTTCGATACATTTTTATTTTGAGAATGATGAAACCGATCCAGTTTCAATATATTAGATACAATAAGTTTAAAAAATAAATTTTCGATACAAGAACTCCATTTAAATACAAATTAATATTTTAAACTATTAAACCGATCCAATATTGATACATTACATGAACTAATAAATTATATTTTCGATACAAGAACTACATTTAAATACATATTAATATTGAGAATAATAAAGTTGATCTAATTTGGATACATTTCTGATGTTAAATACAATTGATTAATAAACTCCAATTTGATATGTATTAATATTAAGAATAATAAATTTAATTATTATTAATTAAATAAATTTAATTTAAATACAAGAACTCCTTTTCGATACATATGAAAATTGAGAACAATAAAGCTGATCTGGTTCCAATATATTTCCTTTATTAATTAAATACAATTAAATACAGATATACAATTTTGATACAAATTATATTGAAACCATGAAACTAATTGAATTTCAATACATCTCTGGCATCAGTTAAGTAAATACACTTTCTATACATGAATTCAATTTTGATGCATATTAATATTGATAACTTTAAAATTAAACCAAATTAGATACATTTCCAGCACTAATAAAATAAATTCCCTTTCGATACTTATTAGTATTAAAATATGAAGCTAATTTCGATACATTCTTATGTTAATTAAATATATATTAGATTTCGAAACATTTTTTGCTACAAGCTTCATTTCGATGCAATGTTTAATTCATTTCTTTCACCAATTAAATACAAGTTTTTATTATACAATCGATTGTATTTATGTGTATTAAAATTGATAAAATTAATGTTGATCCAATTAGATAAGCTTCGGATATTAAATAAATTAAATACAATTTAAATACAAATTAG
>SEYY01003387.1:35000-37500 GCA_009176605.1 Armadillidium nasatum
CTATTTAATATAAATTTGCAAATCATTTTCTATATATATATATATATATATATATATATATATATATATATATATATATATAATATATATATATATATATATATATATATATATATATATATATATTATATATATATATATATATAAATGGTTTATGTATCCAGACTCTCTTAATTTGAATACAGTCTTGAATATACTTGGAGATGAATATATAATATATTCAAATGACCCTTTAAAATATTCAAATAAATGTAATAATATATTCCAGATACTATAATTATATATAAGTTATTATTATCGTTCAATATTAGTTTGATTATATATATATATATATATATATATATATATATATATATATATATATATATATATATATATATATATATATATATATATATATATATATATATTCTTTACTACATGCGCCTCCGTTGCTTACTCTTTATAGGGGTGTTGCTCGTCCCTGTATGGAGTACGCCTGACACATCTGGGGTGGTTCCACTCATACACCTCTCCTTAAAAAAGGTGGAGTCTAGGGCTTTTCGTCTTATCAACTCTCCTCCTATCACTAATTCTCTCCAATCTCTTTCTGCCAGTCGAATTGTTACGTCACTTTCTATATACTATTGGTAATACAATGGACACTGATAATTTTCAGAATTCACTGTCGCACATCTTCTCCATTGTGAAGGGTTCGTGCGACACGCCTTTCTACATAGACTCATCCTTTCTCTGTCTATCTCACTGACCACTGACTTAACCGCTATTCTAAATCTTACATGCACTCTACTGGTAAAGTCTGGAACAAACTCGCTTTATCAATTTTCACAGTTTTTGAATTAAACACCTTCAAACTCCATGTATCGGTATTTCTGTTTTTTCCGGAATATATATATATATTATATATATATATATATATATATATAATATATATATATATATATATATATATATATATATATATATATATATATATATATATATATATATATATATATATTCTAAGATATAGATCTGCAGTACATCGGCTATTGTTTCTGTATGAAATTTAGTCGAATTACTTTGTTTGCATTTCAGATATCGCAAAAAAAAAAAAATAAAATAAATAAATAAATAAATAAAAACAATAAAAAAAATAAATAAAAAAAAATTTTAAATAAATAAAATGGAATTTTTTCAAAATTTGAGTAACAAAATTTTTTGTTTGCTTTTATTTATTTTTTTTGTTCAATTTCAATTTTTTTTTTTTTTTTTAAAATATACAATTTTTATATATATATATATATATATATATATATATATATATATATATATATATATATATATATATATATATATATATATATATATATATATATATATATATATATAATAATATAATATTATTATTATTATGCTATAATAATTATGTACGTCACCTATTTTATATTATATTGTTATATATATTTCATCATTCACATATTCTTGTATACAAAACATAATAGACAGTAATTGATATGTTATTATTGCTATATATATTATATAATTATGTATGTTATCTATATTATATTGTTATATATATTTTATCAATCACATATCCTTGAACATAGAACATATTAGATAGTTATAATTACATTATTATATGTCATATATATTATGGAATTATATGATATCTATATTATAGTTATATATATTTTATCAATCACATACCCTTGTATATAAAACATATTAAATAGTTAAATATATTTTATTATTATATTATATATATTATATATTTTATGTATGTAATCTATATTATATTATATTAAATATATTTTGTTACTCCTTGTACATAAAATATAATTCATATTTATTGATATATTTTTATTAAGTTATATATGTTATGTAAATATTCTTGTTATCTGTATTATATTATTATATATATTTTATCATTCATATATCCTTGTATGTAAAACATAATAGGCAATTATGAATTTATTATTATTGTTGTATATTATATAATAATATATAATAATTTATGTTATCTATATTATATTGTTATAAATATTTTATCATTCACATATCCTTTACATAGAACATATTAAATAGTTATAGATATATTATTATCATGTTATATATATTATATAATTATGTATGTTATCTATATTATATTATATTAAATATATTTTGTCATTCACTTATCCTTGTACATAAAACATAATTGACAGTTATTGATATTTTATTATTATGCTATATATATTATATAATTATGCACGTTATCTATATTATTCTATTATATACATTTTATAATTCACATATCCTAATAAACAGTTATGGATATATTATTATTGTTGTATATATAAATTACTATTTATTTTATCTATATTATTGTTTTATATATATTTTATCATTCACATATCCTTGTATATAAAACATTATAGACAGTTTGGATATATTATTATTATAGTATATATTATATAATTATTTATGTTATCTATATTATCTTGTTATGTATATTTCATCATTCACTTATTCTTGTATA
>SEYY01003388.1:0-10000 GCA_009176605.1 Armadillidium nasatum
TTAAAGAAATTGAGAATTAAATGCAGTGGGAAATTCAGGAGATGGAAGAGAGTTCCACAAGACAGAGGTGGCAGGAAAGAAAGAGGCACCACAGCGGACAAGACTGGAGTTGCCTATGTCTACGCAAAATTGATGCGCGAACATTGCACCCTTGTGCTGCGAGGACGCCATAAAGGTGGAGGTACACGGTGGATAGTTCCCTCGAGCATTTGCCACTGTAGTACCTATAGAAAAGTGACAAGGCACCAACATCACGTCGCAAAGATAAAGAATCAAGAGAATTAGAAAGAACGGACAGTTTATAAGTCTTTTAGCCTTTGACTCAACCCTTTCCAAAAGACGGGTGAAACCTGAGCCACCCCAGATATGAGAGCAGTACTCCATACAAGGACGGATGAGACCCTTGTATAATTGGAGTAACTGCGAGGAAGAAAAAAATTCTCGCAGTCTAAACAGAACTCCCAGCTTCTTTGAGGCCCTAGCAACCATTGTGATATGAGGTTTCCAAGACATTTTTTTGTTTATGTGAAGGCCAAGGATGTTTATATTGTCAACAGGAGAGACGGGAGAACCATCGAAAGAAATAGAAAAGTTAGGAGGTGTCTTTGAGAGAGAGAGATTTCTAGAAGTTGAGTTTTTTAAAGAGTTGAATTTCACAAGGTTGAGACGACCCCACTGGGAAATTCTATCCAGATCTGCAAGAATGGAATCGGAAAGATGTAGACGAGAAGCAACTCTAGATGCAAAGGAAGGAGCAGATTTGAAATGAGTGGAAGAATGGAGGGTTGAGTCATCGGCATATGAATGCATAGGGTTATATGAACAGCTGAGAAGATCATTAATGAAAAGTAAGAATAGAGTAGGAGACAAGACAGAACTCTGAGGAACACCACTATTGACAGGAAAGGAAGAGAAGTCGCTCCATCAACAACAGCCGAAATGGAACGATTAGAAAGAAAACTAGACATAAGTAAGCAAAGAGAAAGAGGAAACCCAAAGGAGGGGAGCTTGGAAAGCAGTGACGCATGCCATACCCGGTCAAACGTCTTAGATATGTCAAGCGCCACCACGCAAGTCTCCCCATGGTCCCTAAGGGCAGAAGACCATAGATCTGTGAGATAGGAAAGTATATCACCAGTAGACATCGAACGACGAAAACCATACTGATGATCAGAAAGAAGGGAATGAGATTCCAGATGATCTAAGAAGTGAGAGTTAAGAAGGGTTTCAAAGATCTTAGACAGAATACAAGTGAGAGCTATAGGGCGATAGTTGGAAGGATCAGAGCGGCTACCTTTCTTCGGAATAGGTTGGACTATTGCGCGCTTCCAACACTGAGGGAAAGTACTAGTATTGAGGCATAGAGAGAAAAGTTGAACGAGGGACGGAGCCAGCTCAGAGGCACACTCCCTTAAAACTCAGGGAGGAATGCCATCCGGGCCGCTTGCCTTCCTAACGTTCATAGACTTCAGAAGCCCATGCACCTGGTCAAATGAAATCACAGGCAAAGGCATGGGACCTCTGAGAGGAGAAGAAGTAGGAAGAGGATTGCCGCAGTCGTCCAGGGTAGAATTAGAGGAGAATAGGAGGCCGAAGAGATTAGCCTTTTCAGTTGGAGTGTTAGCAACAGAACCATCAGAGCGAATAAGAGGAGGAAAGGAAGATTTACAGAAATTGTTGGAGATGGTTTTGGCAAGAGGCCAAAAAGATTTTTCAGTAGGAGAATTTAGGAGCTCAGCACACCTTCGTTTGGTGAAAGTCTGCTTTGCTCGTCGAAGAATATCCCTGCAACGATTCCGATCTGAATGAAATTAGCTAGAGTGATAGGAGAAGGAGAATTTTTCCACTGTCGATACACAATGTCTCTAGCCTGAATGGCACGAGAACAAGCGCGATCGAACAATGGATTTTGAGGAGAGAAGGATTTAGTTGAAGAAGGAATGAACCTGCTCATCCCATCAACGATTACGGCCCCCACCTTATCGGCAGAGACCGAAGCGTCTCCAGAGACAAAGTAGTCACTCCAGGAATAGTTAGCGTAGAAGCAACGCAAAGCCCCCAGTCAGCCCGATCAAAGTGCCAGAAGATACGCTTAGGGCAGGGTGGAGCAGTTGGAGAGAAAGCATGAAAATTAAGACAAATTAGATTGTGGCCGGAGTTACCAATAGGTGCGAAGATAGCATATTTATAGATAGATATATATATATATATATATATATATATATATATATATATATATATATATATATATATATATATATATATATATATATATATATATATATATATATATATATATATATATATATATATATATATATATATATATATATATATATATATATATATATATATATATATATATATATATATATATATATATATATACATATATATATATATATATATATATATATATATATATATATATATATATATATATATATATATATATATATATATATATATATATATATATATATATATATATATATAAAACAAAAGATGTTGATTTGGTCAGACGTTCCCCACCCCTGAAAAAAAAGTAAGGCGAAGTAGGGTGGTGTCATCATCCACAATCATGCAAAGAATATCTGTAAAAGAAAAGTAAATAATGAAGATGACTAAAAATGTAGAAGTGTATGTGCGTGTATATGTGGGAGTGTGTAAGTATGTATGTATATATGTATATGTGTGTTTGTGTATGTGTGTGTGTATGTGTGTGTGTGTGTGTGTGTTTGAAATTGCGAAAGTGTGGCATGAGTTTGTGGCATAATTTGAACCTTTCCCTCCAACAACATTCCCAAACTTTCACTTCAACAAAATTTATTTTTTATTTATTTATTTTTTTAGCCAAATTTAATTTTACAATTACTTTTAATTTTAATTACATACCTACGCACACAATTACCTAACGAAAAAAATACTTTTCAATTACAAAAATCAATCAAAATTTATATTATATATATATATATATATATATATATATATATATATATATATATATATATATATATATATATATATATATATATATATATATATATATATATATATATATATATATATATATATATATATATATATTGTTATAGGCTCTTCGTGCGAGTCGAAGCACTACTGAGGGCTAAGAAAACAAAACTTTATATACCTTATTAATAACAATTTACATTTGCAATTTGTAACTTTAAAAATCTAAAACAAAAATTTAATAAAACTGATTACAATATATACACATATTTACACCAATCCGTTGTCTGTTCGTTCCAATCCATGATCTTCCTCTAGCTGTAAGAGCGCTTTTAAGTTCGTCCAGCGTCTTCAGAGAGAAGCAGTGCTGTCCAGCCCGAACCACTATCATCCGAAACAGGTTGCAAACGATGTCAATATCGTCCGGAACACTCGTCGACATCGCTCATACGAATGCTCTTTCATTAACTTGTCTCCCTTCCAGTGTGAGTCCATGATTCAGTATAAAGTACAATCATTTTAATTCATCAGTAATAAACAACAGTTTAACTTTACCACCAACTTATTAAAACTGAACACCTTACTATATTCCAGTCATTTCACTATCAGTTATCCGAATAATTCTAAAAACACCAACTTGTTAACAATGAACAATTCATTCCACTCTTTAAAATATCGATGTTCGAATCTGAACCTCTGAACTAAGAACACTTTATTCCAGTCTCTACATAATCAATATTCGAATTCTACTACGGTCCTTACTCTACCGATGTTCTAACCTTTCTCTCTGCTTTACAATGTTTTCACTATTAAGTTATATTACTTTTAGTTGGTTTTCAACTCTCCTACCACAATATATATATATATATATATATATATATATATATATATATATATATATATATATATATATATATATATATATATATATATATATATATATATATATATATATATATTATCCTAGAATTTATATATTTAGATAAAAATAAAGAACCAATAGGAAAAGAAAAAAAAATTTTAAATAAAAAGTAGTGGAAGAATATTTTTACTCAAATAATTGTTTAAATTAAATAAAAATAAAATTGAAGAAAAATATAAACTTATTTGAAATTCCGGAAAAAAAAGTTAAAATATTGATTTATGGAGTAAGAAACTTTCTTAGAATAGAATGTTAATATCCCTTTCTAGAATACTTTTATTGTTGGAGTTTTTTTATCATTTGTATTTAATTTAATAGAGGAACTCCAATTAATCAATTTTTTCCTTTAAAAAGAAAAATTTTTAAAAACAGTTTTCAAAAATTTTAAAAAAAAAAAAAAAAAAAAAAAAAAAAAAAAAAAAAAAAAAAAAAAAAAAAAAAAAAAATTCATATATATAATATATATATATATATATATATATATATATATATATATATATATATATATATATATATATATATATATATATATATATATATATATATATATATATATATATATCCTACGGTGTTCAAAGGCCAGAGGCCTACCAAATTCCACCGGAGTTGGGAAAGATCTATATCATGGTCGATGGAGGCCGACGTGTCCAGATACACGGCGTTTGAAAGTATGCAAGTCAAAGGAAGTTGGGAAAACAGATGAAGATGAGTATGTTTCCAGACTTTACCAGTAGAGTATGTGTAAAATTGAGCATAGCGGTTAAGTCTGGGGTGGGAGAGTTGGACAGAGAAAGGATGAGACTGTGTAGAAAGGCGTATCGCACGAGCTCTTCTCAATGGAGGAGGTGTGCGACGAGAGAGTTCAGAAGAGCAGTGTCTGTTGTAATAGCGATAGTAAAGAGAGAGTGAGGCAACAATTTGACGGGCAAAAAGAGATTGAAGAGAGTTAGTAAGAGCATGAGAGTTGATGAGACGCAAAAGTCCTAGACTCCACCTTCTCTAGGAGAGCTGTGTGCGTGGAACCACCTCAGATGTGCGAAGCATACTCCATACAGGGGCGAACAACACCCCTATACAGAGCAAGCAACTGGAGTGGCGTGAAGTAATTCTGAAGGCGCCTCAGAACACCCAACCTCTTAGAAGCTTGTTTAGAAAGAGAAGTAATGTGAGCTTTCCAAGAAAGATCATGAGAAAAAGAAACACCGAGAATATTAAGAGAGATGAAGGAATTGAGTTTTTGAGGCATTGAAAACAACCATGTTTTCTCTGCCCCAATTTGAAAAAAATATATATATATATATATATATATATATATATATATATATATATATATATATATATATATATATATATATATATATATATATATATATATATATATATATATATATATATATATATATAATTTATATATTTATTTAAATGGCGATGAGGAAATTTTTGAATTTATAAAACTTTCAAAATTTTAAAAAAATAATTTTATTTTTTTAGGAAAAATAAAAATTTTAATCTACGAAATAATAATAATAAAATAATTAATAATAATAATAATAATAATAATAATAATAATAATAATAATAATAATAATAATAATAATAATAATAATCTTTAATATTACAAACATGTTTTAAAGGATATGAATCATTTTTCTTTTTAAATGCTTTGTAATTATATCCTGTCCAAGATTTACTAACAAATCAACATATATCCATTATATATATATATATATATATATATATATATATATATATATATATATATATATATATATATATATATATATATATATATATATATATATATATATATATATATATATATATATATATATATATATATATGCTTAAAATTGATTGAGTTAATATTGATTAAAAGTGAGTAAAATATTAGGATAATTTTAATTACAATATTGGAAGTTGCCAATTGTGATTTTGTCCTTCAAAAAGAAAGTGGCGAGGAAGAAAATACATTTTACCACAAAAGAAAAAGGAAACGGAAAAATAGTTTAGTGAATTCGATACGAAATAGAAACACCTCAATTTATACCTTTTTAAAGAAGACTTTCAAATGTCTTACACGAAAAATACATCATTTAAGCAAGTATACATAACCTTTAGAGGGATTTTTCTAAATCAAATTCTATTCTAATAGATTACTAATACTAATTCAGTGTTGAGAGGAAATAAATAAAAGTTTTAAAAAAAAAAAATTCAAACGATTTCGACAAAGGCTCTCATAAATGAATGTTAAACTGAATTCAGAGAATGTTTAATTTTCATAAAAATTAAAAATTAACATTTTCAGTATTTCCATAAATGAAAAAAATTTTTTCGAAGTTAGATTTAATATTCTGAATGACGCAATCTAATTTTAACCTATTCAACACTGTTAATAACAATATACCTAAATAAGGTTGGTATTGTTAAATAAGACCTTTCTCCATCTGTCCAAATTAACAGAAAAGATAAAAGCACAACTACTCTGAGTTAAAATATTTTCGTTTCACAGTCATATCATACGCAAATAACATCTTTTATTTACTTAATCCAAAAGATAAAACTAAGGAATAAAATATTGGAAGTAAACGTACCAAAATAAATAAATAAAATATATATATATATATATATATATATATATATATATATATATATATATATATATATATATATATATATATATATATATATATATATATATATATATATATATATATATAGGGGGGAGGGAATGAGTGTTCCCGAGGGCACTTTCTTCTAAACGGAGTAGGCTCTCCTTTCACACACAATAAACACCATTATAGACAAACATCCTTTAAAAAAAGGAAAAAATAATTATGGCGTCGACATTGGGAGCCTAGGAGGATCCAAGAGGGGCGGGTTCCAAAGATAGCCCTTCATCCACCTCTTCCCCTATCACCACTTGGGGTTGATGGCCTCCGGTGATGGGGTTGGTGTCACCAGGAATTTGCAGTCGGCTGTTCTGGATGCACGGTGTTTTTTTTCATTAATTTCTGCAACATTAGCGGTTTTCATTACAATTTCCACTTTGTTGAAACATCACCTCTCATCATTATTCTTGACCTAAACTCGATATGTTTGAGCGAAACCCTTTTCTGTTTCCTCCTAATGTCTCAATCCTCAATATTCATCCAAAGGTGGATGTTGCGCATACGTGCGCAACAATGTTGTTTATTCTCGTGCCTCTAATTTGGATTCTTCGAAATTTTCCACCTTGTGGCTCAGGCTCTCTTGCCATTCTAAGATTAAATTCATTTGTTCAGTTTATTTATCTCCTAATTCTGACTATCTTAAATTCTTCGACTATCTAAACCCTACAGTAGAACACATTCTCTCTTCCTCTCCTTTCTCTGAAATAGTCATATTAGATGATTTCAATGTTCACCACCGTCAAATCTTCTCAGAGAAATCAAATCACCGGCTTATCTTCTAAAAATTTCCATTATTTTAATAAATTTAAGTTTTAAAATAAGGAAGAACTAAACTGTCATTTCTTTATTCAAATGTGTAAATATATGTAATCTTAATATATAGTATAATACAGGGTGTCCCATTCGCTCTCGGTCCCAGATATGAGTTTATTGTTATTGACATAAAAGCAATGGTCATACGTTAATAAAATTTACTCCGAACAAACCTTGGTGAATGAGAAGAGAGGAAGAATTATGAAAGGACGAGCCATTTCCCACGCCTCCAACGTCAACATATAATTGAGTCATCTTTTGAAGGAGATCAAGTAGTTTCCAATGAACCTTGGTGGCAACCTTTTATAACATGGAAAAGAGTTTGCAGGTATGCCTTGATGCTAATGGAGATCACTTCAAACACTTGTTATAACGTCAGCACAATTCTCACACACGAAGGTTGTTTTTGGGGCAAATTTTATTAACTAATTACAGTACTTTGACATGCATTAGCTTATGACTAGAAGAAAGAGCAAATGGGACATTCTGTAATGTCTTCAAAACACGGATTTTAAAATTTTAATTTGTGAGAACAATGAAAAACATGCAAAATTCTATACTTTAAATTTAGAGCTCTTAAAATATGCATATGCAGAAAGAATATTTTCTCCAATTTCTTCTTGGATAATTTGATTTCGTCTTGGAGAATATATTTGTCCCCTACTACAAAACACTTTTTCACTTGAAGAGAGTGGAGCACAGATATTTATAAACCAATATATGTAAAAGAATCGAAAAACACAATCGGCTCAAAATTGCCGATGACGACAGAAAAATATACCGATTTTAACGATGATGATTAATCGTCCCATCATATATATATATATATATATATATATATATATATATATATATATATATATATATATATATATATATATATATATATATATATATATATATATATATATATATATATATATATATATATATATATATATATATATATATATATATATATATATATATATATAGGACCGACCGGGGTTGGAATTTGGCCGGGGCCGGGGCCGGGGTTCTGGCCGGGGTTTCCTAAAATTTGTAAAGAGGTCAAAAGCACTGAAATTTAAGGTTAAGAAAATTAGATATAAGGTTTATTTAATTGTAAGGAAGGAGTAGAATAGCCAACATTCACTTAAATTAATGATTATATGCATTTTCTCCAAAAAAAAAAAATCAAAAAATTACAGTTTTGTATAGTTAAAGTTTAAAAAAAGTACAAAAATTAAAAAAAAAAATATTCTAATTCATAATAGTGATTCAACAGGTTTACTTAAGTAAGACCCTAAGGTAAAGTTTGAAAAAATGTAAGATATATAAAATTATCAATTTAACCTGTATTTATACATATCATTGTTATTTTATTGCCATGTATCAAACTTGTATCATTTAGCTGCATTATTTAAAAATTATTATTTTGTTTATACTTTCAGTCAATATGGCTAAAAGATCAGCTTCTGCAGTATTTGAATACTTTACAATGTTTCAGGATAGGCTCGAAATAGCTAAATGTTAACATCTGAAGTCAGAAAATTAGAAGAGAACCTCCGGGTGCTTCAAGTAAAATAATTTCAACCAAATCTTTTTGGAGTATCTAAAATCAAAATACAAAGATGAACATTCACTAGCAGAAAAGGAGCGGTCAAAAGAAACAAAAGAAAAAAAATCTTAATTTTCTTATATTTTGTTTGAATTTTTTTTTTATTATTTGACTGATTGAGCTGAAATTTTCAAAGTATGTGAATTTTTTCACGAAGTTCTGAGTTGATTTCGAGCATTTTTTTTGAGTCTATAACGGTTTGAAACTTATTTGGACCCAAAGTTGAAAAAAATGAATAACTGGATCAAACCACTGGTCCACATGAGCTGAAAATTTAGCTGAATACCTTTGCCCCAATTTCTTGCATTGGTGGGAATAGGTTTTTGATATCACGTCTAGAAAAAAGTTATATAAGCACTTGAAAAAAAATTTGCAAAAATCGTTCCCTTCTGAAGGAAAAAATTATTTATAAAAAAAGCTACCTATTTTTTTTTTATTTGTGAATATTGTTTAGAAGAGGGCAGGGCAACAATATTTATTTAGTGCATATTTAAATGCTCTTTGTTTGAAGCGAGATATAGCCTCTCAAACTTTGGGAATTTTTGAAATTTGGCCAAAAATGGAACTTTTTGAAGGCTATATCTCAAAACCAACGAATGTCATCGAATAAAGTACATAGAGGAATTTGTAGCCCCACCCCTCCTCTATACACACCAAAAATAGGAAATGTCATAGTTGTATTTTTTTTTTTTTAAATTTTGTCTGAAAAGGTGGATTTTTTTAGTTCAAAAAAATTTTTTTTTTTCTATAGTTGGTCAGTTTTTGGCTTATAACATTTTTCCTATAACTCTGGGAACAAAAGTCTATTAGAGACTTTTGTATCCCATTTAATTTTGAATAAATAGTCCAATTTTCAGCTCATTCTAAAAAGTGGTTTGGCACCGCCATTCAATTAAAAAAGGGTAAAATTTCAACAAAAAAAAAAAAAAAAACCTTTTAACCGTAATAGACTCGGAAAAACGCTTGAAATGGACTTTTCTTACCGGTAAAAAATCTATATAACTGAAAGTTTCAGCAAATCAGCTGA
>SEYY01003388.1:22500-30000 GCA_009176605.1 Armadillidium nasatum
AGAGGTCTTCGTGTTAAGAGATCTTCATGTTAAGAGATCTCTATTTTAGAAGATTATGTATAGAGTTTTCTGATGCATTTGGAATCTTTTATAAGATTATCCGACACTGGTTCCAGTTCGAATTCCGAACTCAAAAAAACGTGACTTTGAAACTGGATCGAAGAAGGTTTTCCAACCCGACATTCTGGTTCCGATTCACCAAAATTTACCGATTCCGATTGCAGAGAGCTGCTTAAAACTCGGCTTTAAAAAAAGTATTTAAAATTCTCCTTTAAAAGGCAATTTTTTTTTTTTTTTATTTATTTTTTTTTTTTAATTCGAATGAAAGTAAACTTTCGAGAACAACGAAAAGGACCTCTTCAGTTTCAGAAAGAAAATCAATTGAAATTCAAATGAGAAAAAACAAACGTCAATCTCTTAATCTTAGAATAAAAAGAAAATAAGTTTTATTTAAGTAAATAAAATACATAAATAAAAAATAGGTATATATAAAAAAATGTGATAAAACATTTATATTAAATATATATATATATATATATATATATATATATATATATATATATATATATATATATATATATATATATATATATATATATATATATATATATATATATATATATATATATATATATATATATATATGGTTTAGCAATAAAACGCCCAGCTATAAGAGCAATAAAACCTCCCCAAGTTTTATTCTTAAATCTTTACAAATTTGAAGAGAAACAAAATCAGTTTATTAATCGAATTACCAAAATTATTATGTTTAAATAACACTTGCATGATATATTATTACACATACACTTTATTATACACTTAAAGGTTTCCATTTGCCACTTACATAATGACCTTGAACTTGTGATTCCTCAGAGAAGGTCTACTTTTAAATCTATTAAAAGAGAACAATTAAACTTGTACAGATTTAACTCTGAATAACGCAAATGAAACAAAACTATTTAATCCTTTTGAAATCGAACTTCAAAAGTATTTTCTTATTATACAAATAATGAAAATTTATTTCCTCCTTCTTCAATTCTTGAATTTTTGTGTACCTTGAAGAGCTTCAAAGATGTTTTCACACCAAAATTTATTTCTCACTTATTCAACTCTTAAGATCCTTTTAATTAACCTGAACTTAAAAGACACCAATAAATTAACACATTTAATTAACTCGTAAAAGTTTTTTAAAAACACAAAATCACTCTGGAAATTTAGTTTTGTTTTTTTTTTAAATATTTTTAATTTTTTTATATGATTTTTTATTCATTATAAGCTTCTACCAGTCGGAAGGATTCAAGTTTTGAGTAATATTTTAGAGAAACAAATAACAAGAGAAAAACCCGCGTTAATTAATTTAGAAAGGAAAATAAAAATTGAGAAAATTTTCTAGAAGTTTTTCTATCCGATTCTCAACATTTTCGGAAGAGTAACTCGAAAGTAACTCAAATATATGAAGAAAATTTGTTATATATAATATTTGGTCATACTATTTACATTACACATAGTTATTTTAAGTGTTACATAATTCTGTCATAATAACGTAACGCACAAAAATGTCTAAATAACAATTAATTTTAGAATGTAGTTAACTACTCTAGTTTTTTTTTTTTTTTAAAAAATCTTAGTACTGCCAACTCAGCAACTTCATATTTTCAGATATTTACACAGCTTTAGGACAACTATAATATATATATATATATATATATATATATATATATATATATATATATATATATATATATATATATATATATATATATATATATATATATATATATATATATATATATATATATGGGTTTAAGCCAAAGTAATTTGCAAACTTATCTTTTAATAGAACCAATAACCATATTTCGTTACCAACCCAAACATCTTAATTTTAAGATAAAGGGAAAGAAATTGTTAAGAAAAAAACTTAAACTTAAACATACAAATAAAAAAAATTTCTAATTTTTTAAGAAAAAATTATATGTTCTATATAGTGCGAAATAAATAAAAATTACTCAAAACAAAGAATGTTGTCTTCTGAAGATGTGCTTAATTAAATGTTCGACAGACGAATTCGCATATCTTGTACGTAGTGTATATTCATCGTGATAATTAGTTATCGTTTTAAAATATTTAGAAAATTTAAAGCTAGATTAACACAAAATAAGTTCTTGCAAAACGACAATAGAACTCGCGTCTCCCAGTTTCGTAAAACTGAATATTTATTAAATATATCAAACCAAATAGATAATTGTTACAGGAACTTCTTCAAACTTAATCTTTGTATAAAAGCAGTTTAGGGAAATTTTGTTCTTATTCAAGTTTGTAGAAATTTCAAAAGAGAAAAAAATTAAGTTGGTTTATATATATATATATATATATATATATATATATATATATATATATATATATATATATATATATATATATATATATATATATATATATATATATATATATATATATATATATATATATATATATATATATATATTTTGATTCGAATAACTTACATTAATACCATTCTTGCAATTAACAAGATGGTGCTCGTCGTCTTTGATTAAGAGAAACTGTCCAATGGGTTTGCCGTCATCTTCATTCTGTCTCGCCTGAATAAAGAAACCTTTCAGAGGTTTATCTTGAGACTCTAAAGTGAGTAAGAGCTTTTCCCCATTGAACACACTAGTAGGCATTGAGTTTAAGAGCGTAGGGAGGTACGTCAGTCCGTACTGTTTGACCGTGTCCAGGGGTCATGCTTTCGCAGGCGACATCTGGTGCTCCCATGTTGTAACTATTCACATTTCCAAAATGGCAGAGAAAGGAAATGCCAACGAAGAACATTAACAATTTCATACACATTTTCATCGTTGTTCAAAACTGCAAAGTAAAGGACAAATTTTAAAACTTGTTCAGGATTATATATATATATATATATATATATATATATATATATATATATATATATATATATATATATATATATATATATATATATATATATATATATATATATATATATATATATATATATATATATATATATATATATATATATATATATATATATATATATATATATATATATATATATATATATATATATATATATATATGTGTGTGTGTGTGTGTGTGTGTGTGTTGTGTGTGAGTGTGAGAATACGAATGTATAGGTATTGAGTGTGAAAACCCTAACGTTTTAACATTAATGAACATCTTTTCAAATGAAAAAGATTGTCATTTTTAATATATTTAATTTAAAAGTAGAATCAACTATTTAAAACTCTTGAATATTATTCTACATTTTTCTAAACTAGAAAAGGCTCGTTCATATTTCTATATTAAAACAAAATTATTTTACCCATAATAATAATAATAATAATAATAATAATAATAATAATAATAATAATAATAATAATAATAATAATAATAAATAATAATAAATAATAATAACAACAACAATAAATAATAAATTTTAAAAAAAAATAATAATATAATAGAGATAGTTTTCCTCGTGGAAAACCATGACTAGAGAAGTCAATTGTGAGATCCTCTTACCAAGGATCCTTCCTTCTATCTCCCCGCCCTACATTGCCACTTTCCCTTCTCCTTCAAACACAATACATTTAATTATGAAATACTGAATCCATCCCATCCCCCCGATGCTCCCTTCCCTTTCATTTAATAAAAGAAAATTATCATTTCATGTGTTTGATTAAAATGAATGCAAAATTTAAAACCATTATCAATTCTGACATCAATTGCACTAATTGAGTGCAAAATGACCAACACAATTTATCATTACAGAGACTTTATGTAATAAAAAAATCAATGTTTACCTTCTATTTAAGAATGACTTTGAATTGCAGAGAAAATACACAAAGAATAAAATCTAATTGCAATGATTAATGATAACATTTGTTTTAGGATAAATTGTGCTTTACAATTGATTTTTTTTTCAAATAGTTACCTTTAAAAAAAGATTTTGTTTATTTCACCCAAGAGGAAATAGAAATATTTTGAATGAAATAAGTTTCATTAAAATTGAGTCAAAGTGCCAATTCTCTTCTCTCTCTAAATGTATCTAGACAATAGTCACAATTCTCAGTGGCGGCTCGTCATTATGGGCTCCGGGGCTGCAGCCCCTCCAAATTAAAAATACCAGGCGTAGGATGTTGATATAAATATGAAATTTTTGTCAGAGAAAAGTGATTTAAATTCATTTTTTAACAACTTAATACATAAAAAGTATAAATCATTAAAGAAAATAAGAAGTAAATGCATTTGGCAACTTCAAATTTTTGGGTACGATATTATTTTTCAAGCATTGCCATTATTTAAAAAATGGGCTGTAAAATTTCAAGCCCTAATAAGACAGATATAGCAACCACGGTTAATATGTAGCAACTTACGACAGTTGTTAAAAGTCTCATCTCGAAGGAGGTTGTTTTTTTAATTGTGGAAGAAAAATTACGTTTTTTTTTTTTTTTTTTTTCTTGTTCGATATATATATATATATATATATATATATATATATATATATATATATATATATATATATATATATATATATATATATATATATATATATATATATATATATATATATATATAACATTATGCCAGATGCACTTCTACATACTTAAATATTACAAAAACTATTAAAAGTACATTAAAAAGGCTAACATTTTTGTAATCCTTGCAGAATTTTAAGTAAGAATAATTGGGAATTGAAAAAAATCTTATAATAATTTTAATACGTACGTAATAATTGTATTTTAATGTTGAAAGACGTACGTTTGGCAAGTCTGTTTCTGTGAGATAAATTTTTCCAATTTTGAAGGAAGATAAATTTAGCGATTGAGTAAGAATAGTGTAAAAAAATGTGAAATTTATATAATTTGGTGTAATATGACAGTATGCTTTTAAAACATTATTTATATGAAAGCAATTACAACTCCGATGACAACGTCTGAAGCAGAGAGATGTTTCTCGACTTTGAATAGAATAAAAACTATTAAATGTAGTACCATGTATTAGCGATGTTTTCAATAGAGAGCGAAATGGTATAAAATACCAGATTTCAATGAAAAAATAATTGAAAACTTTTCGACATCTAAAATTCAAGAACTAATCATATTTTTAAATAATAATATCAGCAACCTTTCCAAGAACTAATCTTATATCTAAATAATAATAAATAATAATAATAATAATAATAATAATAATAATAATAATAATAATAAAATGATAGGCCTAAATGAAATGAAAGCTAAATAATAATAATACGAATGTCAAAACATTTGCATTGATATATAGATGCTTCCAGTATATCGATATTTCCAGAATAAGTAAGGTACGTTTGAAATTTATATATATATATATATATATATATATATATTATATATATATATATATATATATATATATATATATATATATATATATATATATATATATATATATATATATATATAAATATATATATATATATATATATATATATATAAAATAGTTTAAAATTTTACACACACACACACACACACACACACACACACACACATATATATATATATATATATATATATATATATATATATATATATATATATATATATATATATATATATATATATATATATATATATATATATATATATATTATATATATATATATATAAACTTGCAGCCCCTCCTTGCCAAGTTTGCACGAGCCGCCACTGACAATTCTCATTAAATAGGTATTGTTAATTAATACCTAATTCACACTAAAGAAATTCAATTTACGAACATACAAAAACAAGAGTGCCACAAAAAGCGTATCTTAAATTTAAAAAAAAAAATGTTAATAAAAGAGAGAAAAAAAAGTTGAACCCTTTTTCGTTTGGTAAAAGTCTTTTTATCAATTGGAAACAAAAGTTTGCACCAGAGAGAGACTCGAGTACAAAATCTTCCAACTGATAAAGGTAAAAGGTTAGAGATCCTCCCCCCCTCCAAAAAAAAATGTTTTTTACGTTGTTTTTCGGAAATGAAGACTTTTACGGTAAAAAGTGGTTAATATTCCATAGATCAAGTAGGACTTTGATACTGCCAGGCAGAAGATGCATTCATTGGCTCAAAAAGTACATTTAAAATTTTTAAATTATTATCTATATAATAAATTTTAAAAGTTTAATTAATGAATTAACAACAATATTACATTAGGCCTTCTATATGTAATCCAAAAAGTCTAGTCTCTGCCTTCATTAACACTCGTAAAATTCTTTTAAAATTTTGTAGTACAAATTATTTGATATAATTAAATAAATAAAAAATGGAAAGTTAAATTATTTATAACAAATAATTTGTTACAAAGTTTAGAACTTGGACAATTTTACGAGTGTAAGGAAAAACAGGGGTTCGACTTACAAATAATATACATGGCCTAACCTAACATCGTTCTTAATCATTATTAAAACTTTAAAATTTAAATAATAATTTTATAATTTTAAATGTACTTTTTAAGCCAATGAATGAATCTTATGCCTGGCAGAATCAATGTCCCTCTTACGTTGCAGTATGGAATGTTAATGAATGTTTACCGTACATTTGATAAAAATAATTCATAGAATGTTTGTAAAGTCCATCATTTTAATGACGTCATTGTAAGGAAATACGAAATTTTCAACTTTTTTATTTATTTATTCAATTTCCTATATTCTTACAATGACGTCATTAAAATCACGTACTTTACAAGCATTCTAAGAATTTTATATATATATATATATATATATATATATATATATATATATATATATATATATATATATATATATATATATATATATATATATATATATATATATATATATATATATATATATATATATATATATATATATATATGAGATGTTATTACGCTTTAGGGGCAATGTAAAATTCCAAAAATATATACTCGTAGATATCTACGAAATAAAATTCAAAAAATACATTATATAGCTACAGTTTTTATAAAGGAATTGCAGCGAATCTTTTGCTTTTCATTTAAAGATACGAAAAAAAATTGTTTTAACCTTGAGGGAAAATTAGAGGCGTGGCAAGGAAGGAATTACGTTCAAAATTAATGACGCAGAAGATGTCACAACAAGAAACTCATTAGAAAAAAACTTTTTTTTTTTTTTTTTCTTGAAAACCTGAGATAGTCGAAGTCTGTTTAACGTTTTACAAAATAGTTTTAACTGCGTTTAATCTTTTACAATTGAATTAAAAGAACTGAAATTATTTCAACTTACAAATATCCATTCGTGGAATTTTATTTTATTTTTTTTTAAAATTTCATGAGGTGGAAAAGTGTCTTTGAACAATGTGTATTGTTATTGAATATCCACGAAAGAAAGATAAAATGAAAATGCAGAAAGAGAAGAAAAAAACAGGAATATTTTCATTCGAAATGAAATAAAACAAAACAATTACATCAAATTATTTTTTTAAAAAAATCAAAAAAACTTTCTCTTTCGTACTAATCACCGTCCA
>SEYY01003388.1:35000-37500 GCA_009176605.1 Armadillidium nasatum
ATAAGTTTTGTTAGATCATCATTTATCGTACACAAACATTTTTTTTTTTTTAAAATTTTTTTTTTATTTTTTCAATTATTTAATTTTTCTTACCTAAAATTCAACAAGGATTCCAAAAATGTTATCCTTTTTACGTACGTTAAGTAGTTTTTGAGATATGTATAACTGCTAAAGTAAACTCTGACCATACATATATATATATATATATATATATATATATATATATATATATATATATATATATATATATATATATATATATATATATATATATATATATATATATATATATATATATATATATATATATATATATATATATATATATGTTAACGTATATACAGTAGGCAAATGGATAGGGAAAACTCGTAGACAAAACGGGGATAAGCCTCTTTTTGCATTTGAGTTTAAATTCAAATTTTCAACGACTACTTTCTAATGAAGTTCCTCTGTGGTTCCTCCAAGATTCATCCTAGAATGTTGCCTATTTTAAACATTTTTGTTACCAACGTCGTGAATTAATTAAGCAATTTTTTAAACAAATATTTTTTTTTCTTTTTCGAAAAAAAAAAAAAAAAAATATGTAAAATATAAAAATATTTGTGATTATCAAAATAAGCCTTTTGTTATTTACGAAGCCATTTTAAATTTATTTTACTTTTTTCGGCAATAAAATGGATTCCACAGATTGTCCCAAATTTATAACATTGATCTACATTACTAAGTAATAATTTTACTATGGTATGACTACAGGTTACTCTCACCCTAAGGTGACCATCCGTCCCGAATTTTTCGGGACAGTCCCGATTTTTTTTTTTTTTTTTAAGAAAACATTTGTCCCGATTTTTTTTTTTGGCAAAAATTCAACATTTGTCCCGAATTTTTAGATTTGGCAAAAATTATATTTATTCAGCCAGACAGCAGAAGAAGGCAGTGACACACCGCCATATAGCCAGAGGGAGCGGCGCATGGGAGCAGAAAAGGCAAAAATTTATTTATTTATTTATTTATTTTTTATTATTTATTTATTTTTTATTGTAGAATGTAATTAACTCCTATGATATAGCGACTTGCACACTATAAAAAGTTGTTTTATTTCGGCAAAAAGGTCGGAATAGATTTGTGGGTTCGGCTGACTGTGGGGCCCAATTTCGTTTTCAGTCCAAAAATGTCAACCAGGAGAATTGGACAAAACTTCAGTTTTTTTAAATCCATTCCAAGAATGATTCATGGTCTTCATCTAAAACCATATGATCTTCACTTAGTTCGTCCATATAACTAACGACGACCTTGATTGGTGGTTTGAGTTCTATGAAATGTTTTGGCAAAAATGTGCCAACTGCCTAGTTTCTAGAAAAAAGTCATTTGCTGTGATGAAATCGTTTTTAAGTACAACTGTCATGTTAACATATTACTGTTTACTGGATAAAGTGTATACCATGTTAGACCATTTAAGAAGAATGTTAATTCTGCAAGTATTGGTTTTTTATTGTATATGTGCTGGACCTAACGGTTCTATTTCTAAGAAAGTGACGGGTAGATAAGGTGACCATATTTTTCTGACCGAAAATTCGGGACACTTCTGAGCATTGACCCCCCCCCCTCTTCCAAATGCACCGCCCGTAAGGGTTTTAAGGGATGTATAAAGGAGAAGAATTTTTAATATAAAGAAGAAATGCGAATGTTGTTTTCGAAAACAAGTCATATGGTTTATTAGTTAAACTGAAGCTCATTTTTTTTATATATTTAAGCATTTAATTAAAATTGAATTCGGATATAAACAATTCGCGACTTTTACTCTTTCTTTGAAGTCGATTCGTGTATGAGAGTTTTCTCTTTTTTCTTAATCGTTACTTCGCCTCCTACAAAGTTTGTCAAGAAATATTAAAAGTGGAATAAATAACGTTATATTTATTATATATATATATATATATATATATATATATATATATATATATATATATATATATATATATATATATATATATATATATATATATATATATATATATATATATATATATATATATATATATATATATATATATATATATATATATATATATATATATATATATATATATATATACAAAGCTTCCATTTCATTTATGCCTATTAAAAATTATTATTATTACTATTATTATTTAGTTTTCTAGCGTACTTAGTTCAACTTATCATAACCTGACGACCGATGTTTGCCGTGTGATACTGACCTAACTGATAGATGGAAAGTTGTCGCGGAATACAGGCCTACTACCGTATTACACAAATAATATATATATATATATATATATATATATATATATATATATATATATATATATATATATATATATATATATATATATATATATATATATATATATATATATATATATATATATATATATATATATATATATATATATATATATATATATATATATATATATATATACATATATATATATATATATATTATATATATATAATATATATATATATATATATATATATATAT
>SEYY01003388.1:42500-60000 GCA_009176605.1 Armadillidium nasatum
TATATATAATATTGTAATAATATGACACAATATCTGTAATACACTCCCTTTATCCGTTTTTTTCCCAATTTCTTTTGACTTGCATATTTCAAACGGCGGGGATCTGGACATGTCGGCATCCATCGATCAAAATATTTTTTTTTTCCAACTGCTGTGGAATTTGGTAGATCTCTGGCATTTGCCCACAATATTATATATATATATATATATATATATATATATATATATATATATATATATATATATATATATATATATATATATATATATATATATATATATATATATATATATATATATATATATATATATATATATATATATATATATATATATATATATATATATATATATATATATATATATATATATATATATATATATATATATATATATATATATATATATTGGAAAAAAAAAATATTTTGATCGATGGATGCCGACATGTCCAGATCCCCGCCTTTTGAAATATGCAAGTCAAAAGAAATTGGAAAAAACGGATAAAGGGAGTGTATTACAGATATTGTATCATAGCATAGCGTCAAGTCTGGAGTTTGAGATTTGGACAGAGAAATTATGAGACTGTATAGAAAGGCGTGTCGCACGAGCTCTTCTCAATGGATGTGGTATGCGACGAGAGAGTACAGAAGAGCAGTGTAATGGCGATGGTAAAGAGAGAGTGACGCAACAATTCGACGGGCAGAAAGGGATTAGGGAGAGTTAGTAAGAGTTACTCAAAACGCTTCTAACAGCTTCCAAAAATGAACCTTTCTTTTTAGTTAGTATAACAGTTACTAGCAATATTCCTGCTGAATGGGATAATCTTTTCGTCCTTCTTTATTCATCTAATTCAGACCTGGACGACTATGCCAATCCTCTAATTCAGTTGTGGAAGACTATATATGGCAATACTCCTCCTCCTCCTGTCAGAACCTCAATGACTTTACCCAAAATTGCAGTATCATCAGGCACACGGGATTCTGGCATCTAGGAATGAAAGTGGCCCGTACGAAACTCCCCCAGTGTCCTTTTGAAGCAATATGCTTCCGAGCTGGTGCCAGCACTCGTTCATCACTACTCTCTCAATCTCAACACTAACATATTTCCTCAACATCAGAAGCAAGCTTATGTCCAACTGATCCCGAAGAAAGGTATACATACAAATATTCCTAGCTATCGCTCAATAACTCTCACCTGTTTTCTATCCAAGATCTTTGAATATATCTTAACTTTAACAACCCGTATCAGGTGGAATATCATTCTCTTCTTTCCAGTCATCGGTATATCTTTCGAGACATCATTCAACTGGTGATATCTTTTTGCATCATACCGATTTATGGTCATCTGCCTTTAGGGAGATTTCTCATTGGGAATATGATACAAGTTTACAAAATATTTGCATCTGACAGTAATACAGAGATTGAAAAATACTTTTTGGTAGACCATAAGAGAAACTAGAGGCCATAATAAAAGAATTAAAAAGAAGTCATGCAATCTCGGACCAAGAAAATACTCTTTCAGTAATAGGATTGTTAATTTTTGGAACGGCTTGACACAGAAGGTAGTTGACTATGATTCTCTTGCAGCATTTATGAGAGGGCTTGATAGACATATGGATGGTTTAGGTATCGTATACTTTAACTTGACTAAGCCAAATTGGCGGGTATATATGAATTTTTAGACCAGCTTGTGACTAAGCCTATGAATTTTAGATCACCCACTACAAAACTGCCTAATTGGCAGTTTTGTAGTGGGTGCTGGTTCATTGCATGTTGCATGTGTAATTAGTTCAGTTTACTAAATATACGTAGGGGCTTAATTTTATTTTTATCTTCCTTTGCATGAAGGAATTGATAACTAGACTTGATAAATAGACTTTGTTGCATGTATTAATATTAGTGTCATTTTACACTGGGAGTCTCGATAGACCCGTGTGGCTTCTGTCTATTTTTCTTATGTTCAATGGAGAATTCTATTCTTCGAGGTGATGCTTGATATATCCAAAGCTTTTGACAAAGTATGGTTTGAGTTGTGGCTATCTCTTAACTCCTTTCCTTCAAATCTTTCTATATCGGTCAGTGTTAAAGGATCGACTATTTCCCTATTTTCAATTTTCATTAACAGCCTTCTTAAATGCTCCTATAACTTGTGCAGTTTTATGCTCCATATGGTTTCTTCTATCAGTACAAATCTGATTCCTTTTCTTGATAATCAGCATAGAATTTCCCTATGGGGTCGCTTCAACCTTCTGAAACTCGACCATTTTTAAAACCTCAAAAATCTCCCAATAAAAGGCACCAATTGTCTCTCCCGTGAAGTTCCATGTATTTATCCGGAAGTTTTAGCCTGTTAAAAACAGAAGCAAAAATTTATATTTGAACCTCATATGAGTAAGGTTGCTAAAGGAAACTTCAAAGAAACATTTTTTTCAGTCATCTCTGTTACTCAGGTCTCGTCATCCACCGCATAGAGCACTTCTCTAATATCCTATGCGGATCCAGGGTTGTCTTTTGAATAGTGTCGAGGACGAGGCTAAAAATAGTAACTGCATTTACTCTCTACTTTCTTTCATTATTAATTTATGTATATAAACATTAAATAATAATAATTCGTGTTCTAATATCTTTTCTATAGGTTCTGTTACGGCATGTGCTCGATAGAGCTCACAACTAGTATTTCACCAACCTTGTAGTAAAAGGGGCTGCAATGTCTTTAAATGAATTTTGTGAAGATTTTAAAGTCCGGAAATGTCGAAGTGTTACAATCTTTCTTACCACCTCTGTTATATAGAATTCATTTTCATCTTCTGCATTTCTTGTCTAATGTAAATCTCCTTAATTTGAAGATTGAGTTTTCTCTCACCTGAGAATATAATCAAAGTTCTCCAGAATTGTTTAAAAAAAAAAAAAAAACAATAATACGGGTAGAGAAAAAAAATGAGCTTAAAATTCTCCTTAACATAAGAGGAACTAAAATTGGTTCTTGTTTTTATGAACCAAAACAAGCAGTAAATTACCAGAAAATAACATTATACCAGAAAATGAGCTACTCAAGAGAACTCTAAACAATATTAGTCTCAAATTGTGAGAAAATACTGAAAAAGTGAAAGGTCTTTAAATTGTCATTTTATTCAACAGTTGTGTAAAAATTAAAAGTAAACTATTATTGCTTTAAGGATACATTATGCTAATTTAACGATTTAAGGTACAGAAAATTTTCTAAAACAGGAATATTAATTGTTATTTTGTTTCATTTATTAATATAAAGTGTTACGTATGAAATTATGGATGTTACTTTATGAAAGAAAAAAAAATTATACCCATATACTTATTTTAAAATTTAAAAAAATTTTTTTTTGTCTTTCTTAATAGTAATGTACAAAATTAGTGGTAGGGACAAATAATTGGAACTCCTTACTGTTTCATAAACTGATTGTAATTTATCAATTTCGATAAAAATTAAAAGTGCCTTAGTGGGTGCTAATAAATTCATTGAAAAAAAATTATTTTAGAATAAGAAAACTTTTTCTTTGTTCTTTATATTATAAAGTTTTAATGTTTTTCTTTTGCTTCATGCTTCAGACAATACTGACATACATTGTAAATAAGCAATTAAGATTGTAATAATTTGTAAAAATAGGTAAAACTAAGAATTTCGTTGTTTTCGTCTTCTTCACGAAAGAGATCATTAAGATAATAATTAGAATCATGCATAGAAACACACAGTGACCAACTAAAGTTTATAATTTAGAGAATAGTATTCTTTTAAACTAAACATTTCTTTTCTCAATCAAATGAGAAATCATTTTTTCAGTTTTATAATTTTCAGTAATAGTAATAATAATAATAATAATAATAATAATGTAAACTTCTTAAGGAAAAGATTCCACAATTTGTAATTAAAAACAAGAGAAAAATCAACAATTTTACTTCAATTAAAAATTTAACATATGTACAAAAAACTTAAGTGGGTAATAAATTTTAAATATGAAAACAATTCATAAATACTTAAATGTACAAAATTATTAAAGACCCAAATGGAATGTCAGCTGAATAGGAATATTTATGCTTTTATATATATATATATATATATATATATATATATATATATATATATATATATATATATATATATATATATATATATATATATATATATATATATATATATATATATATATATATATATATATATATATATATATATATATATATATATATATATATATAATATATACTTATTTTTTTAGTTTTTTATTCTTCCAGCTATAGCTTTCCTCTTTAAAAGCTTGATAAACATATGATCCAATTATGATCTGAACCGAAATAACAGCTCCAATACAACCATAAATATAACTTCTGGGTGAGTGAATATTATATTCTTTTTCTGCATAATTCCGAATACAGAAATAAACCAAAAAAGGAACAGTAAACATTGCAACAGAATGAAGCAGCAACTTGAATAAAACACCTCCTGTTGTTGTCCTTTTTAAAGATTCTTCTTTTTCTCTAAAGTTCTCATCTGATGAAGTTTTTGAAATTATATTTTCATCGTTTTTGGTAGAAGAATTACTACTTTCCATTCTTGGAAAATTTTTAAAAATTAAAAATTAGGTCTGATTAAAAAAGAAAAAAACAATTAATAAAACACTTAAATATTTTGTTTCCCTATTAATTTGAAGTTTTAACATGTTAGAACTACATCTATAACCAAATTACCATTCAAAAGGAAATGAATCACACAAAAAATTTAAATGTAGAGAAAAATCTGAACTTCAACATTTAATTGATTATTTATATTTCCTCCTTCATACAGGCCAGTAGCCTGTATGAACAAGCAAACTTTGAAGAGGGGCAAGCTATTTTCTAGGAGGGCAAAACTATATTTTTCCCTATTCATCCATATCTATATATGTATAATAGGAGCAAAACTTGTGTAAATTATTTTTATTTAAATTAAGTATAAGCCTAATCATGGAATAAAATTATGTTGTTAGTTGTCACAGATCTGCTGTACAGATATACAAAGCATTTGAACATTGTTGTAAAGACTAAAATAGGTTTTAGAGGAGGTGATTTGGAACCATTAAGGTCATTTAACAAATGTCATAATCCATAGTGTGTTGAATTTTAAATTTGATACATATGGTCATAATGACTCCAAATGACATACTCACTTACTCCTTTCAAACTTTATTTTTCAACCACCCTGTATCAGTGATTTACATCAATGTTTACAAATTTCGACAGATGGAAGGTGACATCATCACAATGAAATTAAACCTAATAAATATAGGGCTGTAAGCCTCTCATTTATGTGATATCAATGGGACAATATGGGAATAAAACATACACAATACTTTATTATGTAGCAGGTAACATAGGGGGAATACCATTCCAACAGGTGTCCAAAATGTAAGACTCCTAGCCTTTATACATAACTCACATCAGATACCATACTGGCCTGCAACTGCAGAAGGTTTATAATGTTCATAATACGTGTTGAGCCTTTCTCGACCCTCTACAGTAAATGTTCCCTGTTGGAAATTTCCTCCCTCATACACCAGGTGCTTTAGATAACCCCACAAATAAAATTCCCAAGGATTGAGATTTGGGGACCTGGCCAGCTACAGAGTCAGACCATTATTACCTATCCACATGTGTCAAAGAGATGGGGCCCAGTCATGCTAAAACCTCATACAGAGTATATGTTGGAGCTGCATAGGAGGTTGGAATATAGCCCTAGTAGTGTTTGGTGAAATTTCTTTGTGATGATGTCACCTTCTATCTTTCGAAGTTTTTAAACATCTATGTGAATCACTCTGTAAAATTATTAATAGTTGTTGATTTACAAATTGTTGTTTTCAGTAACAAATAGGAAATTTTAATAATGATATAGCACAAATAGAATGTTGCATTTATCTCCAAGACAATCAGGGATACAAGTAGGGAGCTGCAGCAACTGCTCAAGGTCCTTTTGGATAGCGAAATGGAAGGTATGTTCACTGGCTGCATCATGAAGGCTAGAAGAAAGGCACTGGCAGTGGGGCTCCAGTCCCAGCTTTGGCTAATGAGAGAAAACTAGGGTTAAAATTGCAAATTATACTTTTTAATGGTAGATTAAATCAAAATATAAGAAAATTAAGATTTTTTTTTTCTTGTTTTCTCAATATTTTCTTTTCTTTTTACTGCTCCTCCTAGTGAATGTTCATCTTTATGTTTTGATTTTAGATGCTCCCATAAAGATTTGGTTGAAAATTTTTTACTTGGGGCACACAGAGGCCCTCTTCTAATTTCCTGGCTGCAGATGTTACATTTAGCTACTTCAAGCCTATCCAGAAACATTGTAAAATACTCCCATACTGGTGAAGCTGATCCTTTAGCCATTGTGACTGAAAGTATAAACAAAATAATTTTGAAATAATGTAGATAAATTATACAATTTGATACACAGAAACAAAATAATAATGATATGTATAAATACAGGTTATATTGATAATTTTATATCTTTCGTTTTTTTCAAACTTTAACTTAGGGTTCTTCCCTAAGTAAACCTGTTGAATAACTATTGTGAATCAGAAAAAAAAATCTAAAATTTTTATAGTTTTTTCAAACTTTTATTATACAAAATCTGTAATTTTCTGAAAAATTCCTTAGTTATTTAAGTGAATGTTGACTATTCTACTCCTTCCTTAAAATTAAATCTAATTTTCTTAACCTAAAATTTCAGTTTTTTGACCTCTTTACAAATTTAATGCAATTCCACCAGTGATGAACACTGAAATTACCTAATATGATAATTTCAGAAAAAGGAAACAAGAGAAAAAATTACTATTTTAGAGTTTCAATAATTAGTAGAATTAAGAGAATTCAGAAAACTCCAAATTAGAGATACAAGAACAACATTGTTGTGCACATATACACAACTACTTTTGGCTGAAAATTAAGGATAGAGAGAGTATAAAGAAACAGTAGAGTATATTGTCAGAATGCTTATGTACTCGAGTTTTAGTCAAGAACAAAAGGTGAGATCTACAAGAAGGGAATTGATGTTCAACAAGGTGGAAATTGGAATGAAGACCATGAATGTTGCAGAAGTAATAAACCATGCATCAGAGTCCTGGTGGCACTAACCCTATCACTGGAGGCCACCAACTCCCAAGTGGTGACAGGGGAAGGGGTATATATATATATATATATATATATATATATATATATATATATATATATATATATATATATATATATATATATATATATATATATATATATATATATATATATATATATATAAGGTAAAGGTGTAGATTGTTTCTGAGTTTTGATTTTTAGAAAATATTGATATTCAAAAATATTGAAGCTGCCGTAAAAGAGGAATAACCTATACAAGAATGTTGCCGCGAGATACAGGCCTACGGCCCTATTAAACCACATCTTATTATTACATACTTTCTAGCGTACTTAGTTTGACTTTTCATAACCTGAACTACCGAAGTTGCCGTAAAATAGAGGCCTAACCTATACAAGAACGTTGCCACGACATACAGCTACCTTAATGCTATAAATATCGATTAAAATAAAATATTGATATAAAAAAAATATCAAAAACTCAGAAAATCAATGTAAAAAAATAAAATATATATATAATAATAATATATATATATATATATATATATATATATATATATATATATATATATATATATATATATATATATATATATATATATATATATATATATAGGTAAAGGTTAAGAAGCTTTCTGAGCTTCGATATTTGGAAAATATTGATATATCGAAACATCGATATGCCAATTCAAATATTAATCTAATTATTTTTATAATTATTATTATTTAGTTTTCTAGCGTACTTAGTTTGACTTATCATAACCTGAACTACCGAAGTTGCCGTAAAATAAAATAATTAAATCAAAAAATTAAATAATTTTAACCAGAATTTAACTAATTTTACAAAAAATCAAAACAAATATACAAATTGGAAGAATATATCAAATGCTTAATATCTTGAGGATTAGGCTTACTATACAAATATAGACTTACTAAAACAAATACTGTATATAATTTGGCTGAAGTATCAAATGCTGAATATGCTTTTAGTTATTTAATTAATTTTAAATATTCCATAAATCCCACCTTTCTATTAAATTAATAAAAAATAAGGATAATTGTGGTACTGATAATAGTAGATTTTTTCATATGAGACCAGGTTCCTGAAACTAACAAACTTATATTAGCCAACTCACAACCATACAAAAGAAAACAATTCAGCCTGTAGCCTAACAATAATATAACACATGCGGTAGGCTTAGGCTTTTAAATACAAATATCATGACTCTATATGGCTTACTTAGGCCTACTGAATCTATTAAAAACCAAAAACCATAGTTTTAAAACGAACACTAAGCAAACATTTACAATAAAGCCTATGGAACGACTTGTTATGATTAAGATATACCCGAAATTGACCGAAACTACTTGGGGTTTGATGGGCTCATGGATGTACAATCCCATGCCCATGGTCCTTTTACTTCAGAAGACAATTTTCATATTCTTTGAAGTTACATAGGAACATAGGAAAATAGAGACAGTTAGAAGACACAAGAGCCTATCGAGACTGTCCCAGTCCAATCAAATAATAACAATAACAATACATGCACAAAAGACTAGGTCTATCTCTTCCCTAGTTATCAGTTCATTCATGCAAAGATAAAAGCAAAACCAAGCCCAACTACACATGCAACATTCAATGAACCATCACCCACTACAAAAAAAACTGTCATTAGGCTTAGTCATAGGTTGATCTGTTGATCTAAAAATTCATATATACCCACCAATTTGGCTTAGTCAAGTTATATATATACCTAAACCATCCATAAATCTATCTAGCCCCCTTTTAAATTTGACAAGAGAATCCCAGTCAACAATCTCTTCTGGCAAGTCATTAGAAAAATTAACAACTCTATTACTGAAAGAGTATTTTCTTAGATCGAGATGGCATGTCTTCTTTTCTAACTCCTTCAACCTCTCTTCATAGCTCTTATTTTCAAAGCCAGAAATCATCCTTGTTGCTCAACGTTGTACTCTCTCCAGCATATCTATGTCTTTTCTTAAATGAGGAGCCCAAACCTGTGCACAATACTCTAATGCTGGCCTAACATAGCTATTATATAGCTTGCTTATAACCTCTTTGCTCTTGTAAACTACATTGCGATTAATTATACCTAACATCTTATTAGCTCTATTCCTTGCTTCCAAACATTGATCACCCACCTTCAGATTACTGCTAATAATCACACCTAAATCCTTTTCTTGGTCCACAGCTCAAGCCACTCCCCACCAGTGAGAGTTCACCAGTGTGGAGGAGGGATTTGCAAGTAGCATCAATAACCGCAGTCTTGTATTGCAGAGGTGTGTTTGTTGCATCAAGCAGTATGGGGAGGGTAAGTACTGAATGTCCTAGAGGATACAAGCTTTGAAGAAGAAGAGATCTAGCTATTAGATATTTTGGACAGTGGAGAAGTATGCGTGTTATTTATTTGGTGGGACGACCGAAACTATTAATTGCAATAATTGCAACAATAATAGACAAGAGAAACCCTTAACTTGCATCAAAACCGTTCAATAGTAAGTAAAAATTTAACCGGAGCTTTGAAAAATCTGAATATAAATTTATTACATTTCCTTAGAAAGATATAAAAACTATGGGGTAGCTGAATTATGCTTAGTTTTTATTTAAAGATAAATTTTACAAGAGAAGGATCGCAATTAGTGTTACACTTAATAATAAGAGGAGACTTGCTATGAACTTTTCTAAAGAACGTTGTCTCTAGAAGTTCCTTCATATATAACTTTAAAATATTTAGAACTATAAAGAGGTATATATTTGAGTAGAATTCAATTGAAAAGATAGTAAGAAGGAGGTGAATAAGGAAAAAATATATAACCTCATCCCTTTTACCTTGAATTTTGAGTACTTGTAGTGAACAAGCAAAAACACTTACATTTTAGAAAACGTCTGTTCATGATAAAATTTTTGAAAAAGAGCTTAATCTTTGACCGGAAACTTTTGTTACAAAACAGAGTGCTATATCGATACAAAAAAGCAAACCAACTTTACAAACACCAATGAAGGAGAACTTCTCCAATATAATAGAAAACTTAAAAATATATATATATAAAGCATATAAACAGTTTTTATAAATTTCCATCTTCAGTTTTCGCCGCAGGGAGCAGAAAAATTTGTGGAATCCCCCTCCCCCTTAAATTTATTTCAGCTTAATTAAGCTATGACAAAATTAGTTGGTTCGTTTAAATATTTTGTTAACGTATATTCAACATTCAGACTACCTATGTCACTTTTAAGTCTTTCATGAATTTTATAAATAATATATAGTTATATAAAAGCAATTTTCGTAAGTTATCCAAAAATACCTCTAACAATATTTTAGTCTAGTCACTTAAAATCCTACATACATACCTTATTAATGCAATTAATGATTTAATTGCAAAATATTTATAAATGTAAATATCTGACATATTTTTTCATCCTTTTAGAAGAATTTTAGCCATTTTAGCATTATTCAGCATTTTTCAATTTTAAAAGTTGGCAACACTGCTGTTGATCTGTCTTACCTACACTGACATGTGGAAGAAGTTCGGTCTTATCATAGATTTTATGATGCAATTTTCTACTACCAATATAAATTTAAAGTTTATTTTATACATAATTAATTATTTTTTTTATTAATTTTTATTAATTATTAATTTTTATAAATTTTGTAAATTTTTAGATTTTATTTTAACTACATGGTTTTTATAACTTCTATTTATAAGAAATAGAGACAGTTAAGAAGTTACATGGGTCTATCTTAAGGTGACCATATTTTTCTGACCCAAATTCTTGACGATTCAGAACATTGCCCCTCCCTCTCCAAATACACTGCCAGTAAGGGTTTTAAGGGATGTATAAAGGAGGAGGATTTGTAATATAAAGAAGAATTACGAATGTTGTTTTCGAAAATAAGTCATATGGTTTACTAGTTAAGGACATTCTACAAAAAAAAAAAAAAAATACATTTTTTGCCTTCTGCTCCCATGAGCCGCGCTCTCTGACTGTATGACAGTGTGTCGCTGTCTTGCTGACTGGCTGGATAAATAATTTTTGCCAAATCTAAAAATTGGGACAAATGTCTGTCTTAAAAAAATTGGGACACAGCTTAAAAAATCAGGATGGATGGTCACTTTAGTCTATCTATAAAGACTACCTTGTCAAAATATGTAAGGCTGTCATTTAGTTTGAATTTCTAATTTTAGATTTAGGTTTTTATTTTGCCAATAATTGACCCAATTCTATAATAATGCATACAGCATACTAAATTATAAATATTTTTCAGCTCCTAATCTTGTATATTTACTTTAGTTTGAATTGGACAGTGTTGATAGGTTCTTGTGACTTTTTACTGTTTATTTATTTATTTATTTATTTATTTTTTCTTTTTTATTTATTTTTTTTTTTTGAGTTTACAGATCACTTGCTTGCTTTTATGCTTGCCATTATGGTTAATTCCAGACATCTTTTTATTTCTCTCCTCTATACTTCTCAGATGCTTTCAGATTTTTACTGATAATAAGTTTGCAGATGATACCAAAGTGGTTACCTCAGTAAGGAATAATGATGGATGCAAAAAGCTTCAAGGTGATCTAGATAGACTTCTTGGTTGGGCAGAGAGGTGGCAAATGAACTTTAATAGTAAAAAATGTAAAGTTCTTCATGTAGGTTACTCAAATGAAGGATTTAATTATGAAATGAATGGGGAGTGGCTTGAGACTGTGGACCAAGAAAAGGATTTAGGTGTGATAATTAGCAGTAATCTGAAGGTGGGTGATCAATGTTTGGAAGCAAGGAATAAAGCTAATAAGATGTTAGGTATAATTAACCGCAATGTAGTTTACAAGAGCAAAGAGGTTATAAGCAAACTATATAATAGCTATGTTAGGCCAGCATTAGAGTATTGTGCACAAGTTTGGGCTCCTCATTTAAGAAAAGACATAGATATGCTGGAGAGAGTACAACGTCGAGCAACAAGGATGATTTCTGGCTTTGAAAATAAGAGCTATGAAGAGAGGTTGAAGGAGTTAGGAATGTTCTCAGTTGAAAGGAGATTTCTCAGAGGGATATGATACAAGTTTACAAAATATTTGCATCTGACAGTAATACAGAGATTGAAAAATACTTCATAGTGGACCATGGAAGAGTAACTAGAGGACATGATAAGAAAATTAAAAAGAAGCCATGCCATCTCGATCTAAGAAAATACTGTTTCAGTAATAGAGTTGTTAATTTTTGGAATGACTTGCCAGAAGAGATTGTTGACTGTGATTCTCTTGTCAAATTTAAAAAGGGGGCTAGATAGATATATGGATGGTTTGGGTATTATATAGAATAATCTGACTAAGCCAAATTGGCCGGTATATATGAATTTTTGGATCAACAGATCAACCTATGACTAAGCCTAACGGCAGTTTTTTGTAGTGGGTGATGGTTCATTGAGTATTGCATGTGTAATGGGGTTTAGTTTTACTTTTATCTATGCATGACTATGCATGAATGAACTGATAACCAGGATGGGATAGACCTAGTCTTTCGTGCATGTATTAGTATTGTTATTATTATTATTTGTTTGGACTGGGACGGGACAGTCTCGATAGGCCCTTGTGGCTTCTAACTGTCTCTATTTTCCTAAATGTTCCTATGTAATAATACTCAAGCCATTCCCTATATATTATATATATTATTAAAATTTTAGTAATTGTAGCGTTCACAGTTGTGGATTTTCTTACGAGACCAGGTTACTGAAACTAACAACATACCTAACTGTTGCAACTTTGACTGGGACTATGCGTATGGATTTGAAACTATAATATAAATTATTAATGGTTTAATTCATAATTTTTCTAAAAACTTTTCAAAATATCAAATTTAAGAAATAACACCTTATACTTTTATTACAAATAATCAGTTTTATTATACTATGAAAAAAATGCTGGTTGAGTGATCTGTTGGAAATTAGTAAAATTGAGTAGCAAGTCAATGCAAGAAACCAACCTAATCAGTTTTGAAGCTAGATAAACTTTTGCAACGAGTTTACTATATGATTATATATAGGAATGCAAAATTGTAAACAAATTTTATAATTATTTTGGAGGGAAAAAATTATATATATATATATATATATATATATATATATATATATATATATTATATATATATATATATATATATATATATATATATATATATATATATATATATATATATACAAAATAGTTATAAAAAAAAATTTTTATATATATTTTTTTTAACACTAATGATACAGCAACCTTATCATACTAGAGACTTATAGACTTTGTTATTTCCAAATCCCAACACGTAGTTCTAGTCGAACTCGCAGCGCATAGGTATATTACTAGTTTCAGCAACCTGGTCTCGTTCGAAAAAATCCACTACTGTAAATGCTACAACTACAAAAAAATTTATGCTTCCTAAAATTTATTTACAATTTTTTAGTCTAATCAAAAAGTTTATTCAAGCTTGCAGAATCTTATATCCCTCAATATTTTTAATAAGTAGATACTTCAAATTAGTATTATCAGCAAACTTAGAAACTAAATATTTTATTCCCTGATGGAGTTGACTACACGTTTTCTACCTCTATCATGTCACCCTCACAGCAAAAGGGAAGCCTTACTTGCACATGATTATTGTGTAAGTATTGTAATCACTAGGCTTGCTCATTGTGGCACTTCCTTTTCTGCCACTTCTTCTGTAGAACTCTCTGCCATTTAATATGTAATATTTTTCTCTTTGAAGTCTCTTTCTGTGCTTTCCTGAGGGCTTTTGACTGGGTAAGTTTTCATTAATTTTTTAATTATGCCCTCTCAAAAGTGCCCTGCTTAGAAGCAGTAGTAACATGTTACAAAAAAAAAAAAAAAAAAAATAGCCAGTATGCTAACAGGAAGTGTATAACCTATTTTGAAACCTCTAATTTTCTGGTTAAATTATTCACAAAATTATATTACTTTTTACTTTGAGGTACTTTTACTTCTTTATTTCAGGTGTTTTTATTGTTCATTGATATGAATTGATTTTGCTGTTTGTAACATTGAAGTTTGAAAAATGCCGATAGTTTCAATAAATAGAGATTTACTTTATCAAAATCTTGGAAAATCATATAGTAAGTTATTTTTGTATTTTAATGTAAAGTAATCTTGCACCTTTCATATATATATATATATATATATATATATATATATATATATATATATATATATATATATATATATATATATATATATATATATATATATATATATATATATATATATATATATATATATATATATAAAGCATCTCCAACTCTAAGGCTCATACTCAATGGGCTACTTGGTTTCCATTGATCAAGTTGTCAGGTGACAAATGGATAAGTACTTTGGCGTCTTGATGGCCAACATCAGCAACTTATTCTCTACCAGAATTTGATAGGTATTTTAACAAAAATGGGTCTTTAATTAGGTGTCTAACATAGGAGATGAATAAAACTTCTCCTTTTACTGTTAAATGTTAAAATTTTGTATATCTGTATTGATTGGATCTCTATTCTTGTGGCTCCCTAGGGAGTCTGAATACCTCAGTTTGGGAACTTACGTATTATCACTAATATTGACATCAAATAATTATAACTGGCTGCTCTTTGATTGTCAATCTGTGAAACAAAAGTTTAGACAAGGTATTATTTTTAACAGTTGTAGAATGAAATACCATACTTCAGTTAGCAATTTTTTGAAATTTAATCTTCTACTGTACAATTAAATCCTGTTTATTTTATGTATTTTTTTTTTATTTTTGTACAACAGCTGATGAGGAATTTGATGAGCTTTGTTTCCAGTTTGGTATTGAAGTTGATGACATCATTGATGAGCCAGAAAAAGGAATAACTTTAAAGATTGAAGTAGGGGCAAATAGGTACGACCTTTTGTGCCTGGAAGGTATTTCCCGTGCCTTAAATATCTTTTTAGGAAATGTGCAAATCCCAAATTACCAACTTGTTCCTCCAAAGCTACCAAAGAAGTACCGCATCATAGTTAAACCTAATACTGCAAAGGTAAATTTAATTATAACTTTTCATCTTTTCATTTTCAGGTACTAAACATAAAAGCAAATAAAGATTCAAATAAAACATTTATTTGTCTATCAAAGAATATCAATTCGGATGAAAGGTTATTGATTGGTAGATTTATTATTATTATTATTATTATTATTATTATTATTATTATTATTATTATTATTATTATTATTACATTATTATTGAAGAACTTCAACACAATTCTCTGCTCTTTCTTTCCTTCATTTTCATTGTTAATATTTTGAATTTTACATTGGCAATATTTCCTTATGTTAAGAATTGAATATTAGATGCTTTTCAGATTGCAATGGTCCTCAGTTTAAAATCATTTAAACTGGGTAATTCTTATGCATTAAATAGTTAAACACATTAAGAATTTTCATTTAATAATAAAATCATTATAATCAGTATTTCATAGAAATATGTAGATATTAAAAATAATGAAATTTTGTTAATGACTTTTTGAAAATATGCATTAACTATTTGACTTGTGTTAGTCATATTGTTTGTGCTATGTTTTTGTTGTAAAGATTGAATGTTTAGGTTAGACCATATGTGGTTGGAGCAGTTCTTCGCAACATCACATTTACTCAAAGTGTTTACAATTCCTTCATTGATTTGCAAGATAAGCTGCATCAAAACATTGCCAGAAAGAGGACTTTGGTTGCCATTGGTAATTATTATTATTATTATTATTGTTGTAAAAGTAGAATAATGTATATAAAATTCATATAATTTAGAGAGAGTGAGATATTACGAAATTAAAATAGTAAAATTAAGATCCAGATTGTTGCTGAAGATGGAAGATTGTAAATATTTATCATAAAGTGGATATGTAACATTTGTTGCTTCTGTGTGGCTTAAATGGGAGAATGATCAGTTTGTTTGGTGAAAGTTTCTTGTTCGACCCCTCATGCAAATTCTAGGAAGCAACTTCCTAAAGAACTTCCCTCCTTGAATAGGGCAATATCTGAATGCTCATGAAGCACAAGCTTTTATGTATATAAATAAACAGCATTAGAGAATTGCCACTATTGTAGTATAAAGGTAGAGTGATTTCGTCACATGCTTAAAGGCACTGCTTTGATTCCTCATTCGGATCCTAGGAAGAAACTAACTAGAAAGTTTGCTTCCTCGAATAGTAATGCCCATGAGATGCCAACTTCAAAAAGAATTGATTGAAGTAACTCAGTTTTAAAGAAAGGAACTAAAGTAATTTGGGTACTGTTTTCTTTTTCTTTTTTTTTTCTTTTTTGTGTGTGTGTAATTTCTTCATATCTGATACATACAGTAGGTATTAAAGAGAATATATACAATGCAACTACTTAGAATCAACTTATTTATACAAGAATGAAAGTTATATTTCCACACTTTTTTATTTTTAATAGTTACTTGATAAAAACAAATTATTGAATGATAAAGGTTAAGAAGTTGTCTGACCTTCAATAAATTCTTGATATATCAATGCAAATTGTTTGACATTTGTATTATTATTTAGTTTTCATTTCATTTATGCCTATTAATATTATTGTTATTATTATTTAGTTTTCTAGTGTTCGACTTATAATAACCTGAACGACTGCTGTTGCCATGTGATACAGGCCAAACGATAGATGGAAACGTTGCCGTGGGATACAGATCTACTGACGTATTACACCATATATAATCATTTCTTTTTGATGTATCACATTTTTGTTTACACTTATCACATTCTTTTTCAGTAACTACTAATTTAAAATCTTGCAAAAACGAAAGATACCAATCTGTAGAACAAATTAAACCTGTCTTTAATATTCATCTTAAAATGAAAAAGTACAACCTGTCACTATTACTAAAATTATCAAAATTTTAAAATATCAATATAAAAAATATCGATATATAAGGTCAGACAACTTCTTAAAATAAGCCTTACTGAATATTAATATATATTTATATATGCAAAGTTGTTAAAAGGTTTTCAGCTTATTATACAGAAAGGGACTGATAAAGTAATCTATTTGCTGAAGATTGCTAGATGAAGTCAGATTGAGTTAGAGATAGAATGAATATAGAAAATGTTTTGAAGAGAAAGACTTAAGAAATTAGGAGAATATTAGAAACTGAAGCTAGTCAAATCTTGTAGATAAAAATTATATTGCTTAATATACAGTTTATATATATATATATATATATATATATATATATATATATATATAATATATATATATATATATATATATATATATATATATATATATATATATATATATATATATATATATATATATCACAACGGTTGCTAAGAAGCTGGGAGTATTG
>SEYY01003388.1:62500-65000 GCA_009176605.1 Armadillidium nasatum
CGTAGCAAGAAAGATTTGACTCCTTTTAGATTATATTTTTTTAAAAGCCTTGAAGAGGAGACTCAATCATTCCATATACTCAGTTCTATATATTACTTTTGAAGGAAGTGTACAAACATTCCAGATTTACTGACCAATGAGAGAGAATTTGGATTACTCACCACCATAGGTTTTTGCATCAAATAAAATTTTCCTATTGGTAACAGACCCAAAAAAAAAAAAAAAAAAAAAAAAAAAAAAAAAAAAAAAAAAAAAAAAAAAAAAAAAAAAAAAAAAAAAAAAAAAAAAAAAAAAAAAAAAAAAAAAAAAAAAAAAAAAAAAAAAAAAAAAAAAAAAAAAAAAAAAATTTTTTTTTTTTTTTTTCGTACTATGTCCTTCCCTATCATTCACAATAGAGACAATACTTATGTATGAAAACTACATTTTCTTGTCCATCTTGTTAATTTTCATTTAACTTATAATAGCTTCAAGACTATTATTGGTGTTGACTGAATATGTAAGCCATGATCACTAATTAAATGAACAGATTCATTCCTCTTTCCATCAAATTTTTTTCATATGTCTATAATTTAGACTTAAGAAAATTATTATGAATGGAAACTTCATTTTCTTGTCCATGTTATTAATTTTTCCATTTTCTTGTCCATGTTATTAATTTTTCATTATTAATGTTATTCATTTTCCTTTTCCATCAGAAAAGATTTGATGCCCTCCTTCACCCATTATTTCATGTCTCATGTAAGTGGGTGCAATCCAGACACTTATAAGCTCACTCAGTTAAGGCATCTTGATAATGTGTTTAATACACCGTGAAACTTGTAACAGATTTCATTGTACTAGTGTTAACAAAATTTTGTCAGAATTTAGATCTTTCTCAACTGCCTAATATCCATTTTCTGAGTACCGTGTAGTACTTGAATATATATATAATTATATATTATATATATATATATATATATATATATATATATATATATATATATATATATATATATATATATATATATATATATATATATATATATATATATATATATATATATAGTGATGGATCGGATGTCATATTTCCAATTTGCGGATGCGGATGTTGAAATTTTGAAGCGGATGCGGATGTTGAATTTAGGAGAATGCGGATGCGGATGCGGATGCGGATGTTGAATTTTCGAAAGTGCGGATGCGGATGCGGATTTTGAATTTTCGAAAAGTGCGGATGCGGATGTTAATTATATATTATATATATATATATATATATATATATATATATATATATATATATATATATATATTATATATATATAATATATATATATATATATATATATATATATATATATATATATATATATATAATCATTTTCTTTTACACTGTCCCTCCAACTGTCGCCCCAAAATCTTCTGGGGCATCACTTCTTTGAAAGATCTCTGGACGAGACCGACTGCGGAGGGAGGCTTCATTAGCGAAGTGTGGCCGCCCTCAACAGGGGGTGAGAAGGTTAAAAAAAAAAAAAAAAAAAAAAAAAAAAAAGATATATATATATATAGGGACCGACCAGGGTTGGAATTTGGCCGGGGTTCTGGCCGTGGTTTCCTAAAATTTGTAAAGAGGTCAAAAGCACTGAAATTTAAGGTTAAGAAAATATGATATAAGGTTTTTTAATTGTAAGGAAGGAGTAGAATAGCCAACATTCACTTAAATTAATGATTATATGCATTTTCTCCAAAAAAAAAAAAAAAAAATTAAAAAAAAAAAAAAAAAAAAAATAAAAAAAAAAAAAAAAAGTACAAAAATTAAAAAAAAAAAAATATTCTAATTCATAATAGTGATTCAACAGGTTTACTTAAGTAAGACCCTAAGGTAAAGTTTGAAAAAAATGTAAGATATAAAATTATCAATTTAACCTGTATTTATACATATCATTGTTATTTTATTGCCATGTATCAAACTTGTATCATTTAGCTGCATTATTTAAAAATTATTATTTTGTTTTATACTTTCAGTCAATATGGCTAAAAGATCAGCTTCTGCAGTATTTGAATACTTTACAATGTTTCAGGATAGGCTCGAAATAGCTAAATGTTAACATCTGCAGTCAGAAAATTAGAAGAGAACCTCCGGGTGCTACAAGTAAAAAAATTTCAACCAAATCTTTTTGGAGTATCTAAAATCAAAACACAAAGATGAACATTCACTAGCAGAAAAGGAGCGGTCAAAAGAAACAGAAAAGAAAAAAATCTTAATTTTCTTATATTTTGTTTGAAAATTTTTTTTATTATTTGACTGATTGAGCTGAAATTTTCAAAGTATGTGAATTTTTTCACGAAGTTCTGAGTTGATTTCGAGCATTTTTTTTCTGAGTCTATAACGGTTTGAAAGTTATTTGAACCCAAAGTTGAAAAAAATGAATAACTGGATCAAACCACTGGTCCACATGAGCTAAAAATTTAGCTGAATACCTTTGCCCCAATTTCTTGTATTGGTGGGAATAGGTTTTTGATATCA
>SEYY01003388.1:70000-72500 GCA_009176605.1 Armadillidium nasatum
TATATATATATTATATATATATATATATATATAATATATATATATATATATATATATATAATTGACATAATTTCCATAATAAAACACACAAATAACTCAACGCTTCTTTAAAACCATCACGCAGAAAGAAAATCCTGGAAGTACCCCTTCCCATCGAAAATCTATGTGGTGGAACAGACTTCGACCCAACAGGCCAGATTGTACCTGATCAGATTTAGCTCAGGGCATTATTCCTAACTTCGAGAATACAAACATAGATGTAACCAGACCCCAAACTCAAAACGAGTTTGGAGATAGAACAGAAAGTATTTTCCACTTTGGAGATTGTTGAACACCTCATAGTTGATTGCCCGTTCTTCGCAGTCCATAGACTAACTTATAAGATCATGAAGATTGAGGGATCTTTGGTTCCAGTATCTGCCGTTACAAGAGACCGACAGGAGCTGGAATTTTGCCGGGGTTGCCTAAAATTTGTAAAGAAGTCAAAAGCACTGAAATTTTAGATTAAGAAAATTAGATATAACTTTAATTTATATTTATCTAATTATAAGGAAGGAGTAGAATATCCAACATTCACTAAAATTAATGATTATATGCATTTTCTCTGAAAAAAAAAAAAAAAAAAAAAAAAAAAAAAAAAAAAAAAAAAAAAAAAAAAAAAAATTTTTTTTTTTTCTGATTCACAATAGTGATTCAACAGATTTACTTATGTAAGAGCCTAAATTAAAGTTTGAAAAAATGTAAGATATAAAATTTTCAATATTTATAGATGTCATTGCTATTTTATTGCTGTGTATCAAATTTGTATCACTTAGCTTCATTATTTCAAAATTATTGTTTTGTTTATACTTTCAGTCTAGCTAAAAGATCAGCTTCAGCAATATGAGAGTACTTTACAATGTTTCAGGATAGGCTCGAAATACCTAAATGTAACATCTGCAGTCAGGAAATTAGAAGAGGACCTTCGGGTGCCCCAAGTAAAAAAATTTCAACCAAATCTTTATGGAGGACATCTAAAATCAAAATACAGCGATGAACAATCGCTAGTAGAAGAGGAGCGGTCATAAGAAACAGAAAAGAAAAAGAAAATATAAAAACAAAACAAAAATATATTAATTTTCTTATATTTTGTTTGATTTATTTCACCATTAATAAGTATAATTTGCCATTTTAACCCCAGCATGCAAACCCCGGTTTTCAATGATTTTTAGCCGGAGTTTGCCAGGAACCCGGCCGATCCATAGTCGTTACATCACTTTCGAGCTGTTTCCTTCTGATAGAAAGTTTTTTTTTTTTTTTTTTTAACGAGCTTAAACCTTATTAATTTTAGGTTGAATACCCAAATGGCAAGGTGGTTAGTTATCCTGTTTTGGAAAGTCGAGAAGTTAGTACGACCGTTGGATTCTGCAACACTATTGCTGGTGTTGAAGAGACAGGCTCCAGCATTGCAGAATATTTAACTAAAATGGGAGTTAAGGCTTCTGTGGCTCCAGATGATGGAAATAAAATTACAGTCACTGTTCCTCCCACAAGGTTTGTTTTACTTTTTTTATTTATTTATTGACTTATTTTTCTTTTCTTTTTTCATTATTCACATTTGAGTTAAAAAAACATAATGTTTCATGTTTGTAAGTTATTTTATGTAAACTTTGGAAATTCAAAGTTCAAAAGTTAATTGTCTGACTTTTAAACAAGTATTTTTGTTTCTAGATAAAATTTTACTTTTCTTTTTTAACTTTCCCCCTTTTTTTTCTTCCGGGGTAAAGCAGTTATAATTATTATCATTATTATTTATTATTTTAATATAAAATTCTTTATTTATTCTTATTATTTGTACTAACCTTTTTTATTCCTTTAAAGCTTCTCTCTACATTATTAAAATGTTTTTTAGGTATGATATATTGCATGAATGTGACATTGCGGAGGACTTCGCCGTTGCCTATGGCTTTGATAAACTTGCCAAGGATATGAAAATGCCTCAGACAGGTACCATAGGGAGCGAATTTCAAATTAATTATTTATCAGATAAAATTAGGCTTCTCATTTCACAGAACAATTATATAGAAACGGCCACTTTCTCTTTGTGTTCTCAGGCGAGTTGCAACTTATTCTTACTATTTTTTAATATGTTAGTTCTTTATTAACATTCTAGGAATATATATATATATATATATATATATATATATATATATATATATATATATATATATATATATATATATATATATATATATATATATATATATATATATATATATATATATATATATATATATATATATATATATATATATAAGCGTAATGAGGGACACATCAAGAATCAAATATATTTTTAGACAGACAAGTGGTTAAGTCAGTTACCTTGTGCTTTGTGGTGACAATTTCAATTTATTAAAGCCTTTTGCTTTTCTGAAGAACATTAATTTTCATATCGTCTTTCTCAAAAGACACCTTTTTTTGTCATTTCCTCCTCCCATTTGCTTCCGACACTCGCAATAAT
>SEYY01003389.1:7500-20975 GCA_009176605.1 Armadillidium nasatum
TTAAATTTAAAGGCTAATTATCTCGTTAATTATAAATTTTATTTTAAAATTATATATCTCAAAAAATCGAGCTAAGGGGATTTTATTAGGATGCTATTAAAAAACTTTCAATTACTTCTTCTATAGCTTGTTTTTCACTATTTAAAATGTTAATTTTCGTTCCAGTGAAAACATATATATGTATACAGTCTTTAAAAAAAAATTTAAAATATGGGCGTGGTTTAGTATTTCGTTGCCAGATATTTTTAAAATGTGAGATTTTACAGAAATATATTTAAAATTTTATCTAAATTGGAATCCTTCATTATTGAAAATAATAATAATAATAATTAATAATAATAATAATAATAATAATAATAATAATAATCATAATAATAATAATAATAATAATAATATTATTATGATAACGATTAATAATAATATTAATAATAATAATAATAATAATAATAATAATAATAATAATAATAATAATAATAATAATAATAATAATAATAATAATAATAATAATAATAATAATAATAATAATAATAATAATAATAATAATAATAATAATAATAATAATAATAATAATTTCAAGGTAAATACCTAATCTATTCATCCTCGAAAGCTACATTTTTTCTTCCCCAAACCATTTATTCCAAATAATCTCAGCTTTTTAAATTGACTCTCGATATGTTCTTTACCAACATATTTCTTTGTAATTAAAGCATTCATTTTGTCTCACAGTTACTTCGGGGAGTCTTGTGTGGTGCTGCTTGACATATCCAAGGCTGTTTACCTGGTACGGCATGCATCGCTGCTCTCCAAGCTCCCTTCCTTTGGGTTTACTCCTTCCCTTTCCTTACTCTTTTGAGTTTTCTCTCAGGTCGTTCCATTTTGGCACTTGTAGATGGGGCGACCTCTTCATCCTTTTCTATCAATTATGATGTTCCTCAGGGTTCTGTTTTATCTCCAACTTTATTGTTACTTTTCATTAACGATCTTCTCATCTGCACTTCTAGCTCTGCTCACTCTTATTCTGATGACTCAACTCTACATTCTTCTACTCATTTTAAATCTGCTCCCTCGTTTGCTTCTAGAGTTGCTTTTCGTCTTCAACTTTCCGATTCTATTCTGGCCGATCTGAATGGGATTTCCCGGAGGAGTCATAGCAACCTTGTGAAATTCAACTCTTAAAAAACTCAACTTCTTCACATCTCCCTCTAAAAACACCTCCTAACTTTCCTATCCTTTTCGATGGCTCTCCCGTCTCACCTGCAAATAACATTAACATTCTTGTTCTAAACATAAACAACAAACTGTCTTGGAAACCCCATATCACAGTGGTTGCTAAAGCGGCCTCTAAGAAGCTGGGAGTTCTGATCAGATTGCGAGAATTTTTACCTTATGAGCAGTTGCTCCATATATATATATATATATATATATATATATATATATATATATATATATATATATATATATATATATATATATATATATATATATATATATATATATATAAGGGTCTTGTTCGCCCTTCTATGGAGTACTGTTCTCATATTTTGGGGGGGTTCTGGCTCCTCCTCTCTTCTGGATAGGGTTGAGTCAAAAGCTAAAAGATTAATAAACTGTTCCCTACTTTCAAACACTCTTGACCCTCTATCTCTGCGACGTGACGTTGGCGCGCTATCTCTTTTCAATAGGTACTACAATGTCAGGTGCTCGAGGGAATTGGCCTCTCGCATTCCTCCACCGTTGCATCGTCCTCGTTGCACAAAGGGTGCTCTGCTTTCGCACCAATTTTGTGTGGACGTAGGAAACACCAGGCTAGCCCGTTGTGGTATCTCCTTCTTTCCAGCCACCTCTATTCTGTGGAACTCTCTACCATCATCTATTTTCCCCCTGTATTTAATCTTCCACTTTTCAAGGCTTCCATCCGTCCACCTGAGGGTTGTGCGTTAGGTGTGTGTGTGGTTAAACGAGTTTTCTCCCTATGTGTGTGCCTCCTCCTTGGAAAGGGCTCTGCCCGTGAGTGGTGGCGTTCTGTGAAAAAAAAGTTGCTACAATACACGGGTCTTTCCAATCTTATGATACCTCGCCCCTTTCCCAGAAAACATTATGGTGATTTGATACAGATTTCTTCCATCTGGTTAGCTATATACAGAGTAATGCTCCGCTTCGATGCTTTTGGTAAACATCGATCTGAATTATAAATTTTTAACATAATTTTAGTTGTGCTCTGACTATCCAGTAATTAAGACAACATCTATAAAAGCCATAGTGGTTATGACAGTGTGGCACGTAAGCCAACTACATGCCTGATATTATTTCATTTTGTTGCTCTGCATTTTATTTGAAATAGAACGTGTACTTCGGAATTCTAATGAATATTCTATAACTTCTATCCTTTCTGTCTTCAGTATTATTCATTTTTTTAACACTTTCACACTTGCAGTTATGGATGTCAAAATCCTTGTCAAGTTTTAAAAAAAACATTTTTTTTTTTAAATTTTTCTCTTCATATATATATATATATATATATATATATATATATATATATATATATATATATATATATATATATATATATATATATATATATATATATATATATATATATATAACTTTCTCCTAGCTATCATAAGTCTTCTTTAAGATTGTATTTCTTGAATTTATGACATAAACTGCATAGTCATTGTTTGCAAACTCCAACTTCTCAATCACTTTGGCATAAATGTCCTTTACAAAACTGCGTGCTTGATAGCTTGTAACCTACTCAACACTTTGTTTTCTTAGGAATAATCTAGATTACAGGACATCTCACATAGATGGTAGTTCAAAAAGGTAGACGTATTAACTAATTTCAATAAATTTGCCCAAATGAGTAAATATTCCTGGCTTAGTTTTCATTTTAGTAGACAATTTAATACACATGAAATACTTGAATACTGCTACTCTGATAAAAATTTACCCCGTCAAGGAAGAAAAATCAATTATTAGATAAGTTTGCTTACTTAATTTCATAAATAAACTTTTTATTAACTGACTGATGTCCGAGTTGAGCATTACGCATATTCTTAATGCTTGATTTTTGTAGTAGACTAATCCAAAGCATGCTTAATGGTAGCGTTGTTGCATTATTCAAATAAGCTTATCTTCAAACTGGTAGATCATACAGTAAGAATGAAGAAAACCTTTGAAACTACGTAATAAGTTTTGATAGCTATGATGTATAACGAATACTTAAGGTGAATCTGTGGTGACGTAAAAGTTAATGGGCTTCTCTTTCTTTAATGGGACTTTTCAAAATCTGCTGCATCGTTTAGTGTTTATTAAACAGTCGTGTCAATAAGCAACATTAATTTAACTCCAGGACAGCAAAATATTAAAAACATACCCCCTTTTTGAGCCTTTCCAAATTTTTTTTATGCTATGGCTTTTGAAGAATTTTGTGAAAGCATTTGATAAATGTGTGAAGGGCTTTAAATATTTATCTCAGATTCTCCCACGATTAAGATAATCTAAACTTAAAGAGGAAACAGTTATCTAAATCAAATCAAAATAATACAACGTCATAATATTTTTGAGATCAAATTAAATCTTAAGGAACTAGCACCTTGGAAATCATTCAAAAAAGTTGCTTAAAAGGTTTCTTGGCTACAAATGAGTTGAATATAGCTATCTGTTCATTGAAAAACTGTTAATAAGCTACAGAAAGTTAGACTGCAGCATGTCACTGAATTTTTATTCCTTACAAATTTGAGTGCCGTAAGCGACGAACATGAAGAACAGTTGCATTAGGATATATTACAAATAGTTAGTATTATCAAGGCAGATGAAATTAATGTCGGATGAGTTACTACTACTGATTCTTAAAAAGAGAATTATCAGTACATAGAAGAAAAAAGTAAATATAAAAAAGTAAAGATAAACAAAAATTTAACAAAATCCAGGAACAAAAATATTTACCTTTGAAAATATGAATATATGTATTTAATATATTATTTTAATTCTTAATTATTTAGATCAAATAAACGCAAAATGCTATCATATTCATTATATTGTCAAAACTTATATAACAAAGATCTTAAAATTACAAACACTTTAATTTTTTTTTTGAAGGGTCGTAACAAGAAATGTGAAGGTGATAGAGAGAAACTAATTTGAAATTCAGAATCAGCATTAAAACACCTGCTTGAGTTTAAGTTCCGAAAATTTACTTTTCATTTGTTGACCAATGTAAATCTATTGTTATATATATATATATATATATATATATATATATATATATATATATATATATATATATATATATATATATATATATATATATATATATATATATATATATATATATATATATATATATATATATATATATATATATTCTTCCAATTTTTCTTCTATTTTATTATTCTAACACATTAAGATAACATCCTATTTTAGAGAGTACCCAAGAGTAATATATATATATATATATATATATATATATATATATATATATATATATATATATATATATATATATATATATATATATATATATATATATATATATATATATATATATATATATATATATATATATATATATATATATGAGCTAGTGATTTATTTCTAGGAAATCTAATTCTAATGATGAAAATTAAGGCCAATGCAAAGGTGAACATATTTTATTTGAACGTTTCGAATCCCAGGAATTCATTTTCAGCTAAAATGAAATTAAAAAAAAAAAAAAAAAATTAATCCACAAACTTATAAAATTAAAAAATTTCACAAAGGAAAAAATTATTAAGTCAAGACACACCACAATTCATGAGAACATTCTAACGACAGAATAGATTTGAAATCACATGAATTAAGTGACAGGAAAAATTAAAAAGGTTGGTTACTTGATGAAAAAAAGAAGCAAAAAACATAAAAGCACATTCATATACCTATAATTAGCAGAATAAAAACTAAAAATTAAAAAATTCAAATTAGAAATGGACGATTAAAAATAATACCGATAATAAAAGATGAACAAAAATAAAAAAATTAAAAAATAGTAAAAACAATAATAATAATAACAATAATAATACCGATAATAATAATAATAATAATATTAATAATAATAATAATAAAAAATAATGATAACAATAATGACAATAATAATAATCACAACTGAAACAAAAATAAAAATAATAAGACTGAGATAAATAATAAATATAAAAAAAAGCAAATATAATAAACGAAATAGCAATGATAATAAGGAAAACGACCATAATAAAATAATAAATAATAAAAGTGATTATAAAAAAATGACAAAAATGAAAAAAATAGAAATAAAAATAAAAATTAACACACAATAAACAAGCCTAATAACAGCAATAATAAAATTAAAAGTGATAATGAAAATAAAGGTGAAAATAAAAATGCAACTAAACGTAAAAATGAAAGTGAAAATGAAAAATATGAAAATAAAAATGGAAGTGGAAATGAAAATTAAGGTAAAGACGAAATTAAGAATGAAAGTGGAAAAGAAAATGAGAATATAACTGAAAGTAGAAATGTAAGTATAAATAAAAATGAGGGGGAAAATAAAAGTAAAAAAATAAATAAAATGGAAATGAAGATGAAAGAAAATTAAAATAAAAGGGAAAAAGAGAGTGAATATAAAAATAAACGTTAGTAATAATGAAAACAATAAGAATAGCAATAAAATAAAAATGATAAAAGAAATAATAATAATAATAATAATAATAATAATAATAATAATAATAATAATAATAATAATAATAATAATTATAATAACAATGATAAGAAATACAGTGCAGATTACAAATATAGAGTGACAGTAGAAAACACATAGGTAGTTAAAAATAAAACTACAAATAAAAACGAAAACAAAAGAACAAATAATGAAAGATTATAAAAATTATATATATATATATATATATATATATATATATATATATATATATATATATATATATATATATATATATATATATATATATATATATATATATATATATATATATATATATATATATATATATATATATATATATATATATATATATATATATATATATATATATATATATATATATATATATATATATATATATATATATATATATATATATATATATATATATATATATATATATATATCCTTTTATCTCCTCCTTGATCCTAATCCTAATACCAATCTTAAAATAGCTATATATTTTTATTCACACCCACCATGTTTCTCACTATTTTGCTTAACTGCTGACATTCTAATTCTTTTTCTTTTTGTTATTATGTTAATCCCCTCCAACAAGCAATATCTCTTGAGTTGATGGTGGAGCCTGGTATCTTTTCTTGCTCATTTCCTCCGAATGTCCCATATGTCGAAAAAATGCATCCAAGTGACTTTTGGGCATCTTATTGGCAAAGATCGTAGAAAGGCGATGACGCATCTTCGTGGAATTAATAGTATGAGGGAGGCTAGCTTTTGAACAAATATAATTTTATGTCGCTACTCCCATCTGCATGTGCTTCAGAATTTTGTGTATGTGGAAAACAAAATACATTACCAGGATTAATTCCTACTCTTGTCCTAATCTCTTTATCTTGCAATGCTATAATAGATAGAATACATGTTTTTGGAGTTAAAATGGGAACACGAGAATTCCCCTTTCCTCGCACCCAAGCTAATTTATATGACTTTAGAAGAAGTTTTGCTTTCTTATCGTTCATTTTAATAAATCATTTGGCATCCATTTATTGTTTAAAGCATCTTCCCATTTTTCCGAAGTTAAACTTGCAACTTCATTCACTCTACGGGCATTCCAAAATGTTTTCTTGCAAATGACTGCTCTTTTTGCCCAAAGAAAATCATTAACCGTCCACTGACTCGTTTCTAGATATTTCAGTTTTTTGTCTATGAAATCATCCACTATAGTAACTTCCTTATCAGTCGGTTGTTTTTCGGGTTTGATTAGATCATACACTCGATTATCAACATAATTCTGTGCCTCTGCGAAATGAAGGTTCCAATTCAATTGAAGTTGAGTCAAAAAGAAACTTACATTTTCTAAAGCATCCTTATCTTTATTTGACCCGAGTGTTGGAACACTTGATTTCTTGTTTTTATGAATTTCTTGCGTTTCTTCATAACTCTCTGAAATTATAATAAACAATTACTACCATTAGAGTAACTAGAGAGAGGGGCGTATGCTCTCCCAATTATATATATAATTACTACTCTTTCTTTAAACCTTCGACTTTCAACTGCGTTAACATAATTATGATTATCTTATATTATCTTTAAATGTGACAGCGTAATTCTCAATAACAGTTTCTCCCAACTGAAAAACACGCATAATTTCTCCAAACATAGATTTTCTAAGCAAAGCTGGGAAAGGAACCAGTTTACTTTTTCTAAACATTTTTAAAAAAAAACTTTGCTCACCAATAGAAATTGCATTATTTTCGAAGGGTAATTGTGAAATTTGAAGATTTGGTTGTTTTAAGTTCCCTGTCGAAACTTTGATGACAACAACTTCTTTCACTTCTGCATCTTTTTCTGAAATTATGATAAATAATCACACAAATATGACAAAGTTTGGTAAAATTACTCATATCATTATAATATAGGTAACGGTTTATGAATTATCAAACCAAGAATTAGTTTGACAAACATTCTCATTCTTTAATTATGGAAACTTAAATATAAATTCAGAATATGAGAATGAACAAAATAAATAGCTAAAAACATATATTACCAAACTAAAATAAAAATTAATTGCCTATCACCTCATAAACGATAATTTAAGCTTGACAAAAAGAAGAAAATTAAACAGTATTTGAATGTTTATAAAAGTCTAAAAAAAACTAAACTTAAATGTTTTAAAACAAAAAACAAAAGTAATTAAAAAGCATAAAAAATAATGAGAAAACGAAGAATATTGAGTAGATTGCAAAGAGTCATATTTTAAAGAAAAATTCGTTATGCTTCCAAGGGAACTTTTTCAATGTGTAAAAGATTTTTAGACACAATAAAAGAAAAGATAGTGAATGGTAGAGTGAAAATTGAATACCATTATTAATTAAAAAATAAAAGATTTTGCTACGTATTCGGCATATAATAGTCACAAAACATTTAATATATATATATATATATATATATATATATATATATATATATATATATATATATATATATATATATATATATATATATATATATATATATATATATATATATATTTTTTTTTTTTACACATCACCACCACTCACGGGCAAAGCCCTATTCAAGGAGGGGGTGTTAAAAGAATAAAAATGAAAGTAAATAGAGTACAAAATCCAGAAAATAAAAACCACCCCTACAGTACCCACCTAACGCAAATTTCTCAGGTGGGCGCAGACGCGAGCTTTAAAGAAATTGAGATTAAATGCAGAGGGAAATACAGAAGATGGAAGAGAGTTCCACAAGACAGAGGTAGCAGGAAAGAAAGAGGCACCACAGCGAACAAGTCTGGAGTTGCCTATGTCCACGCAAAATTGATGCGCGGACATTGCACCCCTTGTGCTGCGAGGAAGCCGTAAAGGTGGAGGTACACGGGTGGATAGTTCCCTCGAGCATTTGCCACTGTAGTACCTATAGAAAAGTGACAAGGCACCAACATCACGTCGCAAAGATAAAGAATCAAGAGAATTAGAAAGAGTGGAACAGTTTATAAGTCTTTTAGCCTTTGACTCAACCCTATCCAAAAGACGGGTGAAACCTGAGCCACCCCAGATATGAGAGCAGTACTCCATACAAGGGCGGATGAGACCCTTGTATAATTGGAGTAACTGCGAGGAAGAAAAAAATTCTCGCAGTCTAAACAGAACTCCCAGCTTCTTTGAGGTCGCCCTAGCAACCATTGTGATATGAGGTTTCCAAGGCATTTTTTTGTTTATGTGAAGGCCAAGGATGTTTATATTGTCAACAGGAGAGACGGGAGAACCATCGAAAGAAATAGAAAAGTTAGGTGTCTTTGAGAGAGAGAGATTTCTAGAAGTTGAGTTTTTAAAGAGTTGAATTTCACAAGGTTGAGACGACCCCACTGGGAAATTCTATCCAGATCTGCAAGAATGGAATCGGAAAGATGTAGACGAGAAGCAACTCTAGATGCAAAGGAAGGAGCAGATTTGAAATGAGTAGAAGAATGGAGGGTTGAGTCATCGGCATATGAATGTATAGGGTTAGATGAACAGCTGAGAAGATCATTAATGAAAAGTAAGAATAGAGTAGGAGACAAGACAGAACCCTGAGGAACACCACTATTGACAGGAAAGGAAGAAGTCGCTCCATCAACAACAGCCGAAATGGAACGATTAGAAAGAAAACTAGACATAAGTAAGCAAAGAGAAGGAGGAAACCCAAAGGAGGGAGCTTGGAGAGCAGTGACGCATGCCATACCCGGTCAAACGCCTTAGATATGTCAAGCGCCACCACGCAAGTCTCCCCATGGTCCCTAAGGGCAGAAGACCATAGATCTGTGAGATAGGAAAGTATATCACCAGTAGACCTCGAACGCCGAAAGCCATACTGATGATCAGAAAGAAGGGAATGAGATTCCAGATGATCTAAGAAGTGAGAGTTAAGAAGGGTTTCAAAGACCTTAGACAGAATACAAGTGAGAGCTATAGGGCGATAGTTGGAAGGATCAGAGCGGCTACCTTTCTTCGGGATAGGTTGGACTATTGCGCGCTTCCAACACTGAGGGAAAGTACTAGTATTGAGGCATAGAGAGAAAAGTTGAACGAGGGACGGAGCCAGCTCAGAGGCACACTCCCTTAAAACTCGGGGAGGAATGCCATCCGGGCCGCTTGCCTTCCTAACGTTCATAGACTTCAGAAGCCCATGCACCTGGTCAAATGAAATCACAGGCAAAGGCATGGGACCTCTGAGAGGAAGAAGTAGGAGGAGGATTGCCGGAGTCGTCCAGGGTAGAATTAGAGGAGAATAGGAGGCCGAAGAGATTAGCCTTTTCAGTTTTAGAGTTAGCAACAGAACCATCAGAGCGAATAAGAGGAGGAATGGAAGATTTACAGAAATTGTTGGAGATGTTTTTGGCAAGAGGCCAGAAAGATTTTTCAGTAGGAGAATTTAGGAGCTCAGCACACCTTCGTTTGGTGAAAGTCTGCTTTGCTCGTCGAAGAATATCCCTGCAACGATTCCGATCTGAATGAAAATTAGAAGGAGAAGGAGAATTTTTCCACTGTCGATACGCAATGTCTCTAGCCTGAATGGCACGAGAACAAGCACGATTGAACCATGGATTTTGAGGAGAGAAGGATTTAGTTGAAGAAGGAATGAACCTGCTCATCCCATCAACGATTACGGCCCCCACCTTATCGGCAGAGACCGAAGCGTCTCCAGAGACAAAGCAGTCACTCCAGGAATAGTTAGCGTAGAAGCAACGCAAAGCCCCCCAGTCAGCCCGATCAAAGTGCCAGAAGATACGCTTAGGGCAGGGTGGAGCAGTTGGAGAGAAAGCATGAAAATTAAGACAAATTAGATTGTGGTCGGAGTTACCAATAGGTGCGAAGATAGCATATTTATAGAGAGAAGGACAAGTAGTGAAGCATAAATCAAGAGTGTTCAAGAATTGGTTGGGACGATCTGGAATGTGTGTTGGTTCTTTAATCAGTTGCTCCAGATCGTTGAGAATTCTGAATGATTCGGCCTCCTCTCCCCCTGAATCGGTATGAGAGGAACCTAGCCATTCAGTGTTGTGTACGTTGAAATCCCCTAAATAGAGGACCTCAGTATTTGGATGCGAAGATGTAACAGTCTCGTGAGAAGTAGTTAGGTACTCAAAAAAGGTAGAAAAATCTGTTCTATTAGGAGAACAGTAGCAGAAGCACAAGATTATTGAAGTGGTAGGAAGAAAGATTTTAAGCCACAGAACATCGAAGTTAGGAGATTCAAGATTCACAAGACGTGTTACCGGAGTGTTGGTGTTAACATAGGCACAAACTCCACCCTTAGAACGGAAATTATGAAATAAGTTATAGTTAGATATATTAAAAAAGTTAGGAGAGGAATTCTTTGATATCTGGGTCTCAGACAAGAGTAAAAAGTAAGGATGAGAATTAGAGATGGTATTCCACAGAAGCTAAGTTAGAGCGTAAGCCACGGATGTTGGTGAAGTGTACAGAGAACCCACGTCTGCGCACACCAGCCATTCTTCACAAACACTTGCGTTCAAAACAGACAAACAAACAGCCAATCTAGCAAACTGACAAACACAAACAATCACACGAGCAAATAGACAGACTAACGAAGAGACAAACAAAACAAAATAAAAACTGAAAATGCTTATGTTAAAAACAAATATTAAAACGTTAAAAACACAAACACAAACAATCACACGGGCAAACGGTCAGACAAACAAAGAGACAAACAAAACAAAATAAAAACCTAAATAATACTTATGTTAAAAACAAATATTAAAACGTTAAAATCAATTATGGAACTATATAACTTAAAAACTATTTCTGTTTAAAACAAAATTTTCCCTTAAAACTTATCTTAAATTTTATCAATCACTTGTTATATATATATATATATATATATATATATATATATATATATATATATATATATATATATATATATATATATATATATATATATATATATATATATATATATATATATATATATATATATATATGTTTGTCTCACTATCGGTTTTTTAAATGATTGGGATGTCTCTCTCATTTCTTGAGGGTTTTCACTGATGAAACTTTCTTGGGTTCTTAGCACAGCACTTGTGTTATCATTTTTAAATGAGGGAATTTGCTTCTCTGAAATATTTTTATAAATATTAGTATAAAGAACCAAAGACTTATGAAAATATATATTAAACAATATATGTAAATTAATTGGTAGCCATTTGATGATCTTTACAGTTAACTTTTTTCTCGATTTGCATAGGCATATTTCTAGGACCACTACGGCGATAGTAATGCAAGGTAGAAAATTAATCGCAATAATAATATTTTCTTTATTGACTTATAAAAGTACGATGACAATTAAATAAAGTAACCACAAACCTGGCTGGAAGACAATAACTTCACTGGTTACACTTTCCTCAGAAACAATTTTATCATTCAACTGAGAAAAAATGTCGCATTCTTCAAAAAGTTGAAAAGTCCAATTCTCCTTTTCCATATATTTTTCTGACGAATTAATTTCTTTATAAAAAAATTGAAACGAATTTATATATATATATATATATATATATATATATATATATATATATATATATATATATATATATATATATATATATATATATATATATATATATATATATATATATATATATATATATCTTAACTCCAAAATAGAACACATTCTTTCTTCTTCTCCTTTCTCTGAAATCATCATTTTAGGTGATTTCAATGTTCACCACCGCCAATGGCTTTCATCTAGTTCTCAAGATCCAGCTGGTGAACTCGCCTTCCAATTTTCTATCCAGAACAACCTTGAGCAGTTGGTGCAACTCCCTACCCGTATCCCTGACCGTCTTGGTGATGAACCCAACATTCTAGACCTTTTTCTAACTTCTAATCCTTCTCCTTATACTGTTAAACTCTTTCCTCCTCTGGGTTCATCCGATCATCTTCTTATCTCCGTATCTTGTCCTGTCTCTTCAAGTCTTCCGCAAGAACGGCCCCCGCCCTCGGCGAGGAGACGTTTCTGGCATTTCGGTGCCACTAACTGGCCTGACTTGCGGTCGTACTTTTCTGATTTTCCATGGAATGATTACTGTTTCCGTGGGAGGGGTCCCTCGGAGTGTGCAGAGCGCATAGCTGAGGTGATTCTCTCTGGCATGGAGGCGTACATTCCATATTCTTTCCCTTCCAATAAACCTAATAAACCTTGGTTTAACTCTGCTTGTTCTCGTGCTATCCGCCGCAGGGATGCTGCCTTCAGGGACTACCGTCGTCTTCAAACTCCAGAATCTCATGCAACTTATATTTCATCCCGGAATCGTGCAAAATCTATTCTTCGAGATACTAAAAACTCTTTTCTCCGTCGCAAATGCAATAATCTTTCTGGCTCCTCTTCCTCTCGCCCTTTCTGGCATTTTGCAAAAAATGTCAACTCTAACTTTGCTTCTTCCTCTTTCCCTCCTCTAGTATCTTCTGACGGTTCAACTGCCGTTTTGCCTTCCTCTAAAGCTGAACTCTTTGCTCAAACTTTTGCCTTAAATTCAACCTTAGACGATTCCGGAGCTGTTCCTACTCCTTCAACCCCCTCTAACTCATTTATGCCTAAAATTGTAATTTCTTCTAAAGACGTCACTTCTGCTCTCTCTGAGCTTAACACTAAGAAGGCGTACGGTCCTGATGGTATTCCTCCTGTGGTTCTCAAAACTTGTGCTTCCGAGCTTGCACCCTGCCTTGGTAAACTATTTCGTCTATGTCTTTCTACTTCAACCTTCCCTTCTTGCTGGAAA
>SEYY01003390.1:0-7500 GCA_009176605.1 Armadillidium nasatum
CGCTTTCTCTTTGTCTCCCTGTCACCATCAGAGGGCGTCTTCTAATGAAGATGACGTGGGCAGAAGAGATGGGGTGGGATGATGTGCTCAATCAAGGATATTAAAAATTCTTGGGAAAAGTTGAGCAAAGATCTCAACTCCCTTAAAGAGATCACCTTCCCCAGATCTTGTTTCGAGTCCTGTGACTCTAATTTAAGTATTAATATATTCTGCGATGCTAGTTCTGTAGCATATGGCTTTGTAGTTTATATTTATTCTGAAGCAGTAGGTCCGAATATTCTCTGGTCAAAGGGAAAAGTCGCTCCAGCAAAAGGAAAAACACTTCCTTGCTTGGAGCTGTTGTCAGTATTCTTGGCCTTAAAATGCCTTCCACAAATTCTGAGTAGTCTAACTGGGAGTAAATTCAAAAGTTTGAATATATTCTCAGACTCTCAAATTACATTGGCCTGGGTACAAAATAAGGGATTGAAGTCCAAACAAATATTTGTTAGAAATCGAGTTCAAGATATTCTGAGTATGAGCTCCGCTCTAAAAGAAAATCACTCTTTAATCCCCAATTTTCTATATGTAAGAACAGAGGATAATCCCGCTGACCTCTTGACCAGAGGAATCTCTTTCAAAGAGTTCCAAAAGAACATGAACTTTTGGACTAAAGGGCCAAAATGGCTTTCTTTAAATAAAAGATATTGGCCCTCGTCAGAGGTGGAAACATCTCCTGTTTATCATATCGTTCCTGTAGTAAAGGAACCTCCTGTGGTAGATGTTGAAAAATATTCTGATTTGCACAAACTTTACAGAGTAGTCGCTTTACTGTATAAGTTTGGTGCCATTTCAAGAGGTGTGTCAAGTAATCATGACACAAGTGCACGTTTATATTGTCTTAGGACAATGCAAAGATATTCTTTTCCTAAAGAAATTCTATTTTTGGAGGAAATCAAAAGGGATTCTTCATTTTCAGGCCAAGTCCCAGACTTGGTCAACAACTTAAATTTGTTCCTTGATGATAATAATCTCATCAGGAGCAAAGGTCGACTGTCACGTTGTAATTATTATGACTTTAATATTCTGAATCCTATTTTACTGTCTAAAAATCATCATCTCACTAAATTAATTATCAGAGATGCGCACGTGAAGTGCAAACATCTAGGTATTCAGGCTACCCTAACGAATATTCGTCTTCAAGGGTTCTGGATAACCTCAGCGCGAACCTCCATCAAAAATGTCTTGCAGGAATGTATTATCTGCAAGAAATTCAATAATTTTGCTTATCGCTATCCGCGCTTTACAAATTTTTCTAAATCACAAGTAGAATTGTTCAGACCTTTTTGCCATGTTGGAATTGACTATACCAAACATTGGTGGGTCAAAGTTAAAGGCTCTGCTCCGGCACAAAAAATGTTTATTCTCATTTACACGTGCCTGAATATTCGTGCCATATATCTGGACCTCATAGACGACATGTCATCCAAATCATTTGTCCAGTCATTTCAGAGATTCGTGAATCGCTTTGGTGTGCCCGACTGTTTATACAGTGATAACGCTCGGTCATTCAGTCAGGGCACTGATTTTATAGAAACATTCTTAGTTTCTGAGAATGGGAGTGAGTTTCTCAGGAAAAATCAGATAGCTCACAAGCGAATCCCACTATATAGCCCTTGGGTGGGCAGTATGTGGGAGAGAATGATCAGGGTGGTGAAGGACTGCCTTTTTAAAACCATAGGGCGTTCTTCATTAAACTATTTTGATTTTCTGACTATTCTATCAGATATTGCTGACGCAATAAATTCGCGCCCTCTCACTTACACTACAAGTGCAAATGAAGTAGTGCCACTCACTCCCAACGATTTTTTGAAGCCTCTTGCAAAGACTGCCATGGCTTTGCCAGGAGCTGGTTCAGAGAACCAGTTCTGGGATTCATCTTCAGCTCAAAGAGAGCTTATGAAATCTTTGAAGTATTCTTCGGAGAAGTTCGAAGAATTTCGTACCCGCTGGTATAGCGAGTATATTCTTAGTCTGAGAGAGACCAGTAGAGATCTCTATCAGACGAAATGGGATAATCTCATCAAAAAGGATGATGTTATTCTTATTAAGAGTCCAGTAAAGGATCGTCCCTACTGGCAAATGGGGGTGGTTCATGAACTACTGTATGGAGATGACCAAAAGGTCAGATCTGTATATGTGAGGACTCCAGGAGGGCAAGTCAATTTGTACCCAGTTAAACATTTGTACCCTCTGGAGCTATCCCTGACTCACAGTGGTTCTAAACCAACTTCTTCAGATAATACAACCTGTCATCCCTTCAGATAGTCCATCAGTTAATCTTCCTGGAGGGGTTGACCCCCCTTCGTCGTCTGTGATGGATGCTGGAGGACCTTCAGCTCCTGTTGTTAAAAATATTCGTCCTGTAAGAAAAGCTGCTGAAGCAGCTAGGAAGAAATTCTTAATCTATGATTCTTCAGAAGAATCTGAGTAGATCTTTTCTACATTTGATGTATATTTGTATATTTGTCTATAAATTATGACATCTGCCCAGAAGAGGCCAGATGCCATCCCCCCGGGGAGGATATTAAAATTATAATTGGTAGTTGCCAGTTTAAAAATTATTCTAGTTAAAAAAGAGGCTAATATTTCTGGAGACTGGTGGTTAAAGTCAGAGGTTGCCATTTTTGAATTCTATCACTTTTTTATGATACTTCGTGGTGTCAAGGCGTATTTTTTTCTCGATGCGTCGCTGTATTTTTATCCGTGCTATTTTAGTGTTAAATAATTTTACTTTTGCACGTTTCATAGTTTGCGTATATCAAGAATTCAAATTTACATTTTTTAACTGATAGAATATTCTTGGATATTGGCCTATTGCTTGCCGTGTTGTTTATTCGTTTATTCTGTCAAATAACAGGTGGGTGGTTGGTTTGACGCCAAGGGGTATTCTTGAGGTTATATAAGTTGCATTTGGAGCCTTTCGTGTTAATATTTCATATTCGTCAAATCTTTGAAAGCTCCGTTTGTTAACTATTAAAATACATATTCTTGGAGGCTTTAAACGGGTTTAATTTATTCGTTTCAGAGCAGTGAGAAAATCACAATTTTTCTCAAAGCTTATTCTAGCGGTGTATCATCTCCGTTTATATAAATATTCTATATTTATATAAGCGACTAACCCTAGTCTCCAAAAGAATATTGCCTCCGAGAGATAACTAATAAACTAACATCTCAATATAGAGAGTCAACAATAAACTCCTTATATTGATTCTGTAAAAATCCTTACATCAGGATACATTTTCACTCGTAAATTGAGTGACATTAATGAAGTAATCTTATTGATTATTTTAATATATATATATATATATATATATATATATATATATATATATATATATATATATATATATATATATATATATATATATATATATATATATATATATATATATATATGCTAAAGTACTAAATTAAGGAGCCATCTACAATTTGTCAGTTGGTATGTTCCCACGATATCATAGATTAATGGGAGTGCCTGCGTGCGGAGGTGTGTGACGTGTTAGGAGAGTATTCAACCTTTAACGTTTGTGCAAGTAGTATGGAGGGGTTAAGACGAAGTTTGATATGCGACGACTGTGTTGCAGTCACAACACTGGCTGCTGAAGAGTACGGCCAACGCCAACTGGGCTGACGGTTCTGGGTCTCCCATACAACCATCGAAAGGTCCTGGCCAAGGTAGGCTACGGGCAACAACGGCCGTTGAGAACAGATATATACGGTTAATGACAGCTCGCGATTGACATGAAACACCACGTGACAATCACTCAGGGCTGCAGACTGTCCATCAGACCCTTGTTAGCATGAATACTATTCGACGTTGCCTCGTTGAGTATAAATACCACCCACGGAGGCCTGCAAGAGGGCCCACGCTCACCAGGGGGCACCAAAGAGCAAGGATGACTTTCGCACTACAACACCTGCATTTGCGACCCCAGGATTAGGTAAGTATCCTATTTATGGACGAGTGCCGATTCAAACTGCACATCTCTGACGGACATTCTAAGGTTCATCGGAGGTGTCATGAGAACTATGCGGCATGAACAATGCAAGAGATACTCCTTTTCGGAGATAGGTCCGTTAAAGTTTGGAGTGGCCTTTCTTTACATGCCGGCACGGAGTTACACCTCTTCGAAACATGGTAAATAATTCGGAAACGATACATAGCGGACACACTCGAGCCGTACATCGTACCATTTGGCTTCTACATTGGTATAGTCTTCGCCCTCATGAAGGATAACGCTAGGCCGCACTTAGCCAGATGTGTTGGTGATTACTTCATCACGTTAGGGATTCGAACATTGGACTTGCCCGCGTACACTGAAAAGGCGGTTGCGACGGCTACATCACCAGCCACACGGGCTTAACGACCTGAGACAAACGTCTGTACTCCTATGGGAGGAACTGCCACAGAAAATCATCCAGGACTTCATATCAACATGCATCAGCTGTGTTTGGTTATCGTACGTGCAAGGGGAGGCCACACAAAGTACTGACGACCAGAGACCCTACAGGTTTGCACCGCAAAAGTATAGTATATATACTACGGTGTCCCAGAGTCCCGGGATTTCCACTGTTGGGCACCACATTATCTCCATTATGTATAACCTTGTGCTTTATATTAACAATATTACTACCCGATTTGTGTGTTTCCTTATACTCCTATTGACGTTTGTTCCAGTGGTGAGTTAATTTCGCACTTCAATATATATATATATATATATATATATATATATATATATATATATATATATATATATATATATATATATATATATATATATATATATATATATATATATATATGGTAGAGAAAAGTAGCAATCTGAACGGTTGAAGTGTTAAAGCTGGTATGATTTTTTCTTTTGCACATCGACACAGAGTCTATCCCCAGCGTTAATTCGACAATCTGCAGTCAGTGCTTATATGCATTTCCAGTATGTATTCCATTTCTATGTTAATTAATGTTGATAAAAAACATCATGTAACATCCAATGATTCTCCTTCTTTCGCCACTCCAAACATCATTCTTAAGGAGATAGTGAGTGACCTCTGGTGACGTGGTTGCGTTCCATAAAGTAGTTTTCTCCTTGCTTTGATATTGCTTTTTCTTTTTCAATAATACTATTATCTCCAATATTCAGTCTTTTTTCCTTTCCTCCTTCTATCTATAACAACCTTGGGCAGTGAGTGACAGCTTCGTTTTGTTAGTGCATATTATAGATATAATTTTAGTGTTATATATAATTATAATTATGCCTATAAAAATGGTTATAGTTCATTATTTTCATTATTTACCACCCTTTACCTCACATTATTTATCTCAATCTTCGTCAGCATTCTTCCGACTACCTTCTTATCTCTTTTATGTTCTATCTACGAAAATCCTTTGCAAGTAGGACCTCCGATATTTTTGGAGGAAGAATTTTTGCATACTTGTGCTTGATTTTGAAGGATTTTTGTAATATTCCCTTGCGTTCATTGAATGTTTTTTATATGAAACTTGTCATCTTAACAATCCAGAAACTCGTCTTTATTATATTTCATTTTAGGATGAGGTACTTATAATAAAAGATTCTTTTTAATTAATAACAATTTCTGTCATTTTTATTAAAATCTCATTTTCAGCTATCCTACTTCTTTTCTCCTCCTTCTACTAATTGCTGTTATTTGCATTTGCATAATACTGGTCCTATTCTTCCTTTTACCTCCTTCAAACTTATTAGCATTTAAGACTGATTGGACACCTTAGAAAAAAAAATTTGATTATTTTTAAATTTTCTTTTGTTTGTTACGAGTCAAACAGCAAGCGAAAGATCTCCCTCAACAATTTTCAAGTCTTTAATAAGATTGAGCAAGTGTAAAAAAAAAAAAAAGTTTCTTTACTTTCAACTTTTTAAATAACCTCGGTCAAGTTCTGTCAGCGCCTTTTTCCTTGAGATCTTCCAAGAGAATTCCAATTTAAAATAAAAAAGGAGAAAAAATTTAGAAAAAATAAATAATTGGAAATTTTGATATTTTGATTCATTATTTTTTTTAAAGTAGTCGAATAATGAAACTATTTGAATTGCAGAAATAAACTTTGAACATGTCCCTAAAAGTATCAAGCTTTAAAATATTATAGAAGTATATGGTTAGTTAATTCGGTTTCTGATTGCAACTTTTTTGGCATTATAATTTACAGACTGTCTAAAATTTCGGGAAAAATTTTTTTTTATTTTTTTTATCTAAATTTCAAACTTTACGGAAAAAAGTAAAACGGAAATTTCCTTGCAAAAAATCTAATCAGTATGATTGAAGATTTTTTGTGCGGAAGTTTCATAACTATTAATTGAACATAAGATACTCTTATCTCGGAAACTATTGAAAAAAGTATAGTTTTAAATAATTTTATATTTCAATGAAATTGTAACAAATCAAGATATCAGATTTTTAAATTATATTTTTCCTTTAATTTATTAAATAGATTAAATTCCTTTTTCAGACTTAATAAAAAGTTGATACGATTGGATGAGGTCATGTGCAAAAGTAGAAAATGAAGATAATTAATAATGCACATTCTCCCATTTGCATGTACTAGAGGTAAAATCTGGAAAACTTTTCACTTTTAATTCACATGATTATAATTGATTTCGAAAACAGTCCTTATCAGCAGTAAGCTGAAAAGAATAAATTTATAAACAGAACATATTACTTTTGTCCTATATTGGCAAGGGAGCCGAAACCATAAGTTTGAAAATGAAAAAGATATATTATTAACAAGAAAAGAGAAAATGTCGGTGAGCACATTTGCATAATATCCTCTTTATGGTAGGATTCAATCTTAAAAAAATATATATTATTTGACCGACTGAGCTGAAATTTCCAAGTTACATGCATTTTTTCCAGAAGTTCTAAGTTGATTTCGAGGGGTTTTCTGAGTCTATAACGGTTTGAAAGTTATTTGATCCCAAAGTTGAAAACATGAATAGTGGGGTCAAACCACTGGTTTATATGAGCTGAAAATTTAAATGAGCAATCTTAGCCCCAAGTTGTAAGTTAATTTCGATGGGTTTTCTGAGTCTATAACGGTTTGAAAGTTATTTGGTCTCAAAGTTGAAAAACATGAATAGCGGGGTCAAACCACTGGTTTACATGAGCTGAAAATTTAAATGAACAATCTTAGCCCCAAGTTGTAAGTTGATTTCAAGGGATTTTCTGAGTCTACAACGGTTTGAAACTTATTTGGTCCCAAAGTTGAAAAACATGAATAGCGGGGTCAAACCACTGGTTTACATGAGCTGAAAATTTAAATGAACAATCTTAGCCCCAATTTCTTCCATTATTGGGAGCAGATTTTTGATATCACGTCTAGGAAAAAAATTCTAAGCACTCGAATTTTTTCTTCAAAAAAAATTTACAAGAAGCAAACTTTCGGATAAAAAAAATTATTTAAAAAAAAAAACTCTAAGCACTAAATTT
>SEYY01003390.1:12500-28758 GCA_009176605.1 Armadillidium nasatum
TAAAAAAGCTTATAGGGATTCAAGAATTTACCACTTATAATAACTGTTTGCAAACTGCATTAAAGGCAGAAAAATTATTACCCTCTAAGAACCCCATATTTAACGTTTAATGATGATAGAGAGACTGCTAATAATTGTCCCAATTATAGAAATTCCCCTAGTCATTATAATAATAATCATAATAGAGATAGAAATTATAATAATAATAGTATCATATGTTTCCATTGTAATAAGACAAGGACATATAAAGAGAAATTGTCCTCAAATTAATAGAAGACATACCTTAATACAAAACCCTCCAAAAAACTATTAAACCGATCCGTTACAGAAGATTTAGAAAATCCTGTAACATACTTAAGAGTAAATAATTTAAAGTCACTGGGATACTGGTATTCAGGGTCTAGTATATCAATATTATCATATAATCATTTTTCTACGTTATTTGAAACGGAATCGATTTAAAAGTGTTATAAAAGTCCCTAATATAAAAGTTACAAGTGTTACTGGCGAAACTTTGAAATTAAAGGGTAAAGTTTCTTTGTATTTTAGTATTGGTAAGATTAAATTTATTCATGAAGTATATATTTTAGACGATACAAAATTTGTAGGAGATATATTGATAGGCAGAGACATAATTAAAAGGATAGGGAAGGTGATGTTTAACTTTGAAGAAAAGTACATACAGATAAATAAAGTAAAGTTGCCTATAGTTTGTTCAAGTGACTATAATATGCAATGTTTTAATGTAAATAAATTAAAGCTTAATGAAGATAAATTAAAATTAAATAAAAGCTTAATATTACCTCCTCGCTCATTTGTAAAGACACATGGTATTGTGGGAAAGAAATGGAAGAACAAACATGTAGTTATTGAATCTTCTTGTACTGATGGTTTAAGAGTTGGAAATACTTAAGCTGTAGTTAACGATAATTTAGAGGTACCTTTCACTATAGCTAACTATTTTGATAGAGAAATAACTTTAAATAAAAATGAGTTAATAGGAGATATATTTTTGGCAGAAGAAGAAGAAATAGAGATAGAAAATATAGTAAAATCTGATTGTACATTCAATTTAAATGACATAAATTTAGAGAACTTAGAAACCAACCAACAAATAAAGATGTTAGAATTAATTAAGAAAATAATAAAGATGCATTTTCCCAAACCTCTGATGATATAGGTTTGTGTAAATTAAATAAACATAGCATTAAGACAGGTAATAGTAAGCCAGTTTTTGTTCCACAGTATAGATTGCCTCAAGCAACAAAAGAAGTTATGCAAGACCATATAAATAAAATGTTGAAGCTAGGATTGATAGAGAGATCCTCTAGTAGCTGGAACTGTCCTATAATACTGATAAAGAAATCAGATAACTCGTTGAGTTTTGTATCCGATGCTAGAGGTTTGAATAAAGTAACAGAAGCTGAGGTGATGTCCATGCCTCGTGTTGACGAAATATTATCATCATTAAATGGTTCTAGATATTTTTCTGTACTTGATAACTTGAAAGGATTTAATCAGATTTTGATAGAAGAAGAGGATAGGCATAAGACAAGCTTTATAGGACCAGACAACTTAAAATATCAGCATATTAGAATGCCATATGGTTTAATAGGCGCTCCTACTACCTTCACGAAGACTCTATCTCTTTTATTCTCTGAAGTTTTAGGTAAATTTTGCCATATTTATATGGATGACTTAATTCTATATACATCTAACTTTGAAGACCATCTTAAATATTTGGAACAAATCTTAAAAATTTATAAAGATTCAGGCTTAAAACTGTCTTTAAAGAAGTGTAAGTTTGCACAAGAAAGTGTAAAATATTTAGGACATATTATTTCAAAGAAAGGTATTCAAATTGATCCCAATTAAATTGCAAGGAATTAGAGATTATGAAACACCTAGGAATGTAAAGGAAGTAAGAAGATTTTTAGGAATGTCTAGTTACTATAGAAAATTTATTGATGGTTTCTCAAGTATTTGTGCCCCTTTAACAAACCTCACTAAGAAATACTCTAAATTTATCTGGTCAGAGTTAGAAGAGAAAGCTTTCATAAAATTAAAAGAATTATTGTCTAGTTCACCCATTCTCATACACCCAAATTTTAATAACCCGTTTAAGCTTCATACTGATGTATCAGATTTAGCAATTGGAGCTGTTTTGACACAGGAAGTTGATGGTGTAGATAAACCTGTAGCATACTTTTCGAGGAAGTTAACACCACAAGAAAGTAGATACAGTGTAACTGAAAGGGAAGCGTTAGCCATTGTCAAATCAGTTAGGCACTTTGATTATTACCTTTATGAACATAAATTTACTATCATTTCAGACCATCAGCCCCTAAGATACCTTTTTAAATTTAAACCCAGCACCCCAAGAATTGCTAGATGGGCCTTACTTCTTACAGAATTTAATTTTGATATACAGTTTAGAGCAGGAAAAGAAAATGTAATTCCAGACGCGCTCAGTAGAAGTGTTCATGTTATTAATAGTAGTGAAGAAATTGAACCATCAAAGGTTTTAAATTCAGAAAATGTAAGAAGAGAACAGTTAAGAGACTTAGAATGGAGAAGAATTATAAATTATTTTGAGAAAAGAAACATTGAAGGTATACCGAGGGATATAGATTTATCAAGGTTCATTATGAAAGATAATTGTCTCTATTTTATACATTTCAACAAACACCAAAGACCCTACAAAGAAACACTTATAATTCCTCACACCCTTAAAAACACAGCTTTATACATAGTACATAACTCTAACTTAAACTTTCACGCTAGTTTTATTAAAACACTATACAGGGCAGAAGATTTATTCTATTGGCCTAACATGACACAAGATATTAAAGAATACTGCAGAAATTGTTTAACCTGTCAAAAGATTTCCCCTTACAATAACATTAAAGCACCCTTACAACTCTTTCACTCACCTCTTTCTCCTGGATCACATATAGGTATTGACATTATAGGACCATTTCCTATTACTTCTAATAACAATAAATACATTTTCTCTATAATAGATCATTTTTCCAGATTCCTTCAAACCTATCCTATCCCTAATATTAAAAAAGAAACAATAGTAAAATGCTTAATAGATTACATAAACAGATTCTCAGCCCCATCTCATATCACTACTGATAACGGTACACAATTTCATTCTAACCTCTTTCAAGGAAGTTTGTGACCTCTTTAAAACTAAAGTACACTACACAACAAGCTTCCATCCACAAGGAAACAGTTACTCAGAAAGATCACACAGAAACATTAAAAACGCCTTAGCATCCGCTTTAGAACATTCTGAATTACATCATTGGGAAAATTATTTATCTTTCGTTACACTAGCTTTAAACACTTCTTATCACTCCAGCACAAATGAAATTCCCTTCTTTCTTTTCTTTGGGAGAGACGCTTCTTTACCACTTTCCGACATTATCAAAGCAGGAGAAACATACGATTATATAGGTAGAAATGCTAAAGAAGAGATAAGTAAGAAGATGAAAGAAGCATATAAGAATGCCCAAGAGTTTAATGCAAAGACACAAAGTAAAAGGAGAGAATATTTTAGAGATAAAAATTTCAAAGAGTTTGAGGTAGGAAATTTTGTATGGTTATTAGATAACTATAGAAAAGGTAAAGGCAGTAAACTTAAACCCAGATACTTTTGGACCTTATAGAGTTATTGATAAATACTCACCTGTTAATTACACTATAAAACCTTTATATGACTTGCATAAAAGGCAAGAAAGAGTACATATAAATCGACTAAAGAGATGTCATTTACCAAATGTCATACATGACCCGGATAGAGAAAATGAGGAAAATTTAAATGATGAAATAGGAGAAGAAAAAGATGTGGAGAGTACTAATTCAGATAAGTGATGATGATATTTATATCCCAATGAATGTTAACAGGAATTAATAATGTTAGAATAAATCAAAATAGAAATAATAATAATAACGAGAGAAATACATATAATCTAAGATCGAAAGGACCTGTTGTAGATACAGATAGAGTTTTGGATAGACCTATTGAATACAGGACTAATAGGAACAGAAATATGAATAGTGTAATCATTGTTTTGATATTTATTATCAAAATGTTTTGTTGTTGCTAGAGATGTTTAATTGTTGAGGAAATATTATGAGATGAATTATATTATGAGAATTATTTTTTATGATTATTTATTCATTTATTAATGAGGATTTCATTTTATGTTGAAGTTATGAGAAAGTTTGTGTAAAGGGACAGAGAGATTGTCGCCTTGTTGGTAGAATCTTGCGGGGAGCCCTAAGAAGCTCCAATCCTAACATTTGATGGATGTAACTCTTAGGAAATCGTTCATGTTAGACCGGCAGTCAGTGACTATTGTCAAATAAACGTTTGTTTGCAATACTCAAAGATTCAGGATTTTAAGTATTTATTGTAGAAATACTTGTTTTTTCCCTTAAATGATTTTTAAGAGGTTGTGATAACGTTTTATATTATATTTTCATCTTATTTATTAAAATTTTATTATACTTTCCTTAACAATACCGAATTATGAGATGATGTTAAAATTTTCTGATAAGTTAAACAAACCTTTTGATGATTATTAATCTATTATATTGTTAGATTTATTATGTGAATAGGTAAATCCTTTGTATATACTTTTTCTTTTAATATGAAATTCATCTCTTGTAAATGGGTCGAATTTAAGCATGGGGTAATATAAAGTAATTTTATTCAACCCATTTGCAAGATACGATTTTCTTTTAATTAAATATTATTCATAAATGAGGAAGTTTAAAAGTTCATTAAGACATTTCTTTTTTATTTATTTTCTATGTAATTCTCTTAAATTTTATTTATTCGTTGTATAAATTGTGACTGTTTTTATTATTATTATTATTATTATTATTATTATTATTATTATTATTATTATTATTATTATTATTATTATTATTATTATTATTTAGTAGAATACTTAAACTCGTCGCCTATAAAAGGAAGTCGTAGTGAATTACAAGAGCAGAAGGCAGAGAAGAGCAGGAGAAGTCAGAGAGAAGACTTGGGATCCGGTAGGATCTTTCTCCTCTATAACGGTAGTTAATTAAGAGGAATTAAGGGAAGCAAGTCAGGTAGGATCTTGTAGGTTTTCCGTAGCCAAAGATTAAGTGGTGTCTCTGTAGTTGCACCAAAGGAGGAAGAGTTCTCCTTTAGCTTAGTCTCGCGAACTCTAAGAGTTTGTGCCGTTCTTTTGTCTAGTAAAGACTATAGTTTTTACGTTGAAACGAATTTCAACTAGATAACCTCAGAACTTTCCTTCGTCTTCGTCGAAACCCTTTCCCCCTTAACTATTTAACCTTTGTATATTCTTTAGCAGCTCTGTTGTTATTTTGCTACCATTTAATATTCTATGTTTTTGTAAATAAATTATTATTAGTTAAAAAGAGTGTTTTGCTTTGCCTCCTTTTGAAATTTCAGTCTCCCATTTATTTTCATTTCGTAAACCGTACTTTGTGATTCCCCATTATTACGCTACCTCACAAAGTTACGAGTTTATAATGTATATATATATATATATATATATATATATATATATATATATATATATATATATATATATATATATATATATATATATATATATATATATATATTATCAAAGAGTGCGTTTTTGGCGATTAAAATTGCACATCGGCTTTTGATTTGCAATTGCAAATGTAGCTCGATCATGCTGATCTCAACCTCTTTCGTGAGATTTTTTTCTGCAATGTTGTAATCCCTATTTGAGTGTTAAACCTCTCCCAAGGATTGAGTACCCTCGTCCATTATGAGTTAATGGCGCAGCTAAAGCACCCTATTTATGCAGCTTCTTTCTTGACCACATAGAGAGTGTTCAAGGCCAGTGGAGAATTGTGCTCATCAACCCTGAGTGGTGTACCATCTTTAAGGGGTGATTTTTTTCAGCCACTTTCCTGACCCTTTTTTGAGGATTCAATCTTACCCGAAAGGATATATACCTTCTCCCTCCATTTCCTTCTATTATTCTCCCACTTAGGGAGGGATGGAGTTACCTCATCATTCCAATTTTAAACCTTTTTGAATGTTTAGTCACATCTCGGAGATGAATGTTCAGTCTCTTACTTCTTTTCTCTACCCTCTCTTAAGGACAAATGTTGTTGCCCGGCAACTCCTTTTTCTCTTTCATGATCTCATTTTGAGCAGTTGCCGTTATTCATGCTTCTTCTATGAGATTATTTTGTAGGTGTTGCCTCCACGTTGTAGATTCTTTGAGGGGTGGTAATTCCCTAACTATCCCAAACTGATTCTTAAGCTTAATTTGAAGTTCTGGACCTCACCTACTTAATCTTAGTGGATTATTTTCGACTATTCCACAGCTCACAGACTTCCTCCTGTCCATTCCAGATGGGTTTCCTTGGAGTGTATGGAGTCACGTGACCTTCCGTCTGTGAGGGCCAGGGGCACAAAGTTTTCCTTTTTGTAATAGAGAACATGATGTGATCTCGCACTTATCGCAGTCACCTCCATACTAAAGCCATAATGAATAGATATTTCCTAGTATGTTAGATTCAGTGACAGAATTGGGAACCAAATTACCTCACATCCGACCGTTGAAAGTTAGAGAGAGAGATTGTGTATTGGATATGACTTCATATTTTTATGGTATTAGCTCCGCCTAACGATTGTAAGAGATAATTTGATTGAATGAAAACTTATGACATCATTTATTTTGTATATATATATATATATATATATATATATATATATATATATATATATATATATATATATATATATATATATATATATATATATATATATATATATATATATCTCCTCTGGTGGGCAAAGGTTGAAGCCCTACCAAATTCCACTAGAGTTGGGGAATATTCCGGATCCGATTGCTAATCGCCAAGGTGACCAGATACACGGCGTTTAAAAGTGTGCAAGTCAAAGGAAGTTGGGAAAACAGATAAAGGGAGTGTGTTCCAGACTTTACCAGTAGAGTACATGAATGTAAAAGTGAGCATAGCGGTTAAGTCTGGGGTCGGAGAGTTGGACAGAGCAAGGATGAGACTGTGTAGAAAGACAAGTGGCATGAGCCCTTCTCAATGGAGGAGGTATGACACGTGAGAGTTCAGAAGAGCAATGTCCGTTGTAATAGTGATAATATAGAGAAAGTGATGCAACAATTCGACGGGAAGAAAGAGGCTGGAGAGAGTTAGTAAGAGCAGGAGAATTTATGAGACGAAAAGCCATAGACTCGACCTATTCGAGAATAGCTATACGTGTGGAACCTCCCCAGATGCGAGAGGCATACTCCATACAAGGGCAAACAACACCCCTATACAGAGCCAACAACTGGGGTGGCGTAATAAAACCACGAAGGCTCCTCAAAACACCCAACCTCTTAGAAGTTTGTTTTGAAAGAGAAGTAATGTGATACTTCCAAGAAAGATCACGAGAAAAAGAAACTCTGAGAATATTGAAGACAGATGAAGGTTTGAGTTGAGCGTTTCCGAAGTTGAGTGTTGTGTGGAAGATTGTGTTAAGTAGAAAGATGGAGAAACTGAGTTTTTGAGACATTGAAAGCGACCATGTTTTTTCTGCCCCAATTTAAAATACGAGAAAAATCAGAGGTCAGTTTCTCCAAGGCCATCCTTCTTGAATCTTTCAGCTGCTGTTGGGAGGGACGTCTTTCAAATTGAAAGGAGTAATGAAGGGTGGAGTCATCACCATAGGAGTGTATGGGAGACGAAGTACTAGAGAGAAGGTCATTAATGAAAATTAGAAAAAGAGTTGGAGAAAGGATAGATCCTATTTATAGATTTATAGGAAGAAAGGCGACCGTCTACAATAGCTGCTATAGAACGACCGGAAAGGAATTAGAGAGAAGGTCACAGAGATAAGGATAGATTCTGAAAGAGGGAAGTTTGGAAATCAAAGCTTTGTGCCAGATTCTATCGAAAGCTTTCGATATGTCTAGCACCACAGCGAAATATTCACCGAAACCCCGAAGAACGGAGGATCAAGAGTCAGAAAGTAGGGAAAGAAGATCAATTTTGGATAGTCAATAGAATTAGGAGATAGATAAACAGAACAAATAAATTTAGTAGTAGAATTGCAAGAGAGCTTTAGCCATAAAGTAGAAAATTAAGGAGACTCCACATTAGAGACACGAGAGCAAATAACATGGTTGCACACATATGCGCAGCAACCGCCTTTGGCTGAAAATTGAGGATAGAGACAGTATGAGGTAACAGAATAAGGTTTGCTGTCAGCACACTCAAGCACCTGAGTTTCTGTTAGAAACAAGATATGAAGTTTAGAAGAGAGATGGTGTTCGATAAAGGGGAAATTAGAAAAAAAGACAGCAAATGTTTCAGAAATTAATGAAAAAAGAAGACCATGCACCGGGGCAAGCCGGACGTCAGGTCATGGTGGCACCATCCCCATCATCGGAGGCCAACTCCCAAGTGATGATAGGGTGAGGGGTGGAGGTTGAGGAGCATTCTTTGGATACATAATAGTTTACATACTCGTTATAAATTTTAAATTTTGTCAATTTATTTTCTAATATACTAAACTATCCTTTTGAATGCAGTTTCTAATAACTTCTCATTAAACCATTAAACTTTTTTTTTTTTTAATTTACCATCTCTCACTTTCCAATCGATATTTAAAAAATAAAAAATAAAAACCTAAGTTATAAACTTTGAAGTTTGAAGATTTCGAAATGAAAGAGAAAATGTTAAGATGGCAAAGAATTCAACAAAAAAAGTAAATGTAGAGAGAAAGGAGACAGGATACTGAAAAAGCATGAAGTTGCTAACATGAAATCAAAAATTGGTATTAAGATATTATACACACTTGATTCTTGTACTAAAGATGTTTCGAGCACATATAATTGTAGCACCTATATACGAGAAAAGGAAAAAAAGAGAGGCTTTTGGAGTCAGCGTCGTTGTGTCATAAAAGTAAGGGCCAAGAGAGTTAGAGAGTAAAGAACAGTTAATAAGCCTTTTGACCTTCGACTAGACTATTCAGAAGATTGATGAAACTGGAATCTTCCTTTAAATTTGACTGAACTGTATATTGGCTATGAGCCTAATTGCGCATTATCATAAAAAAAAATTAATCTAATTGGTACATTGTACATAAGAACATAAGGAAAATAGAGACATTTAGAAGCCACATGGGTCTATCGAGATGTCCCAGTCAAAACAAATAATAATAATACTAATAATTCATAAAACAAAGAATCAGTCTATCCTAGCACGTTACCAATTCCTTCATGTAAAGTTAAGATAAAAATGGAACTAAGCCCTTACATATATTTAGTAAACCTAACTAATTACACATGTAACGAGCCAACAATCACAGCAAAAATGCCAACGAACGTTACCAATTCCATCATGTAAAGTTAAGATAAAAATGGAACTAAGCCCTTACATATATTTAGTAAACCTAACTAATTACACATGTAACGAACCAACCCTTACAGCAAAAATGCCAGTTAGGTTTAGTCACAAGCTGATTTAAAATTCATAGGTTTAAGGGATGACTTCAACTGGATTTTCGTACTTTTTAGGGGTGAAATATTTTAGTAAACTTTTTTTCATCAGTTATGTAGTCAAATCTATGCCGATTCCAAATCTGTAATCAGGTTTTTAAAATTCCAAGAGGTTCCCGAGAAAAAGACTTTTTAATTAACACCAGTCGAATGACCTTGAAAACCGGTGCATAACTCAAGTCCACCAAAAAAATTCTTTTTTTGTAGATTATAATTATTTTTCCGTGTTCTTATATCAAATTTTCTGCTGATTCTAAATATGTGAGTAGTTTTACATTTTCCACATTATTACCGACATATGACCACTCAAAAAATCTCAATGGGGACCCCCCAATGGAAAGACCCCAACTTTTGGGGGGAAATATTTTTATTTTTTTTCATCAGTTTTATAGTAAACTCTATGGTGATTCCAAATCTGTATGTAGTTTTTTATAATTCCAAACGGTTTCTGAGAAAAAGACTTCCAGTGACACCTGTCAATGATCTTCAAGTTGTCGGCAAATCACTCTCAAAGGAAAAATTTTTATTTTTATTTTTAAAATTTTATTGCCACAGTTTTCCATAATTCCAAATAGTTGTTACCGAGATATATCCACTCAAAAAATCTCAAAGTGGGACCCTACGAAGTAAGTACACTAACTTTTTGGGGTAAAAAAAATTTTTCATCAGTTCTTTAGTAAAATATATACTGATTCCAAATCTGTAATTAGTTTTTCCTAATTCCAAGTGGTTCATGAGAAAAAGACTTTTCAAGTGACACTTGTCGAATGACCTTGAGTTTGGCGATATACCGCAACTTGAAAAAGTATATTTTTAAATTAATTTAAGAAATTTTTTGGTATATTTTTATAGGAAATAATAAGTAGATTTCAAATATGTAATTATTTTTTTATAACCCCAATTGGTTCCTGAGATATGACCATTCAAACGTTGAATGTACTTTATAAATAACATTGTGTCTTTTGTTTATGCGATTTTCACAAAATAGCACTTTTCAGAGATAAAAATTTGCCAAAAAAAAAAAAAAAAAAGAAGCCAACGATCATTTTCAAACTTTCTTTTATTGAATTAGAGACAGTTTGAGGAAAATAAATACATCTATCTGATCCAAAAAAATTGCGGATCACAATTTAATATTCATTTGAAGTTAAAAAAAAAAAAATTTTAAATGAAAATTTAACAATTTCCAAAGATTTTGGGCAGGATTTAAATCATCTAAGGCATCACCTATTATTAAAATCATGCGTTTATTTGAATTCTACATATTTTTCTAAATCTTTAAAAGAAAAAAGATAAGAAAACATAAAATGTTTTATATTTTATTAAGGATTTAGTGAAAAAGTGAAAATGGTTAGAAAAAAGAAAAAAGATAAGAAAACAAAATATTTTATATTTTATTGAGAATTTAGTGAAAAAGTGAAAATGGTTAGAGAGGGGGGGTTTGATTCCCTATATAAAAAAAGCTAGCGATCCGTCTGATAGTCTCTAAATATATGCATTAATGCTTACCCTTTAAATTCGTTTTCTTCTTATCTCCATAAAAAAAAGTTTTAAAAAGTGTTAAAGTGAACCCTTAAGCTTCCAGGGTGTTTTGATCTTTACACTACTAATTTATTTTATTTAAAGATTGACACTACTGGCACTATTTTCATAGACATTTCTTTATTATTTCTAATGTTGTCACATTTATCGGGAGTCTTTTTAAATGATCGATTAGTCTACATTTCACTGCTCCCAACGCTCCCCTATCAATATCTCCTCAACATTTCACATTCTCCTGATTTCGTGGATAAGATTCTGGACTTTATATTTTTCTCATAAGAGGGGACACCAACTTCCACAACATAGCTGGCAATTGTAGTTTGCTATGTTGGACTATTGAACTGTATCCTATTGGCTGTTTTAATGGGGTAACTGTATAGAATTCGGAACTGTTCATTGTTTATTATTAATGGTGGAATCATGATTTCTGTGGCTGTCTGATTGTGTTTCAATTTCCTATTTCCTGCATAATATTTGTTGTATAAGTTTGCATACAGAATAATGACTTTTTGTATAGTATTGCCAATGAAGGAGCACCTCGAACCCAGATAAAATGTGAATTACTGATTCTCCCTCTTCACCACACATTCTACACCTATCACTGCAATTTTTTTTTAATGTGCTTTTTGAACTAGTTTGTTCTTAAACCCTCGTCTAGTGCTGTTATCAGTAGCCTCTCTTCGAATCTTAGATATCCCTTTTGATATTGCTTCAATAGATTTTTCTTTATTAATAAATATCTTTTCTAACACCTTTACTTTATAGTGTTTAGCATATTTATGTCCTCTCCGTCTATCTTCATTTTCAGTTTTCTTTTTATACTGTTTTTTAATTTTCTTGATTTTATTTTCCAAGTCCATTCCTACCTCTATTGAGTATTCTTCAAGGTAGTCTTGAGACTTTTTAATGATTGACGTTGTATTTGGTTTTCCCTCTTCATGGTCTTTTACACAGCTCAATTGTCTACTTCCTTTTTCCTTTTAAATATTCTCCTAGCTCAATTATATCTTTCTTGTGGATCTCATCTATCATTGGCATCCTCATTCCTCCATCTTCCCTCTTCTCTTTGCACGTACAGTCGTCCACAAGAGTTCGTCCTTCATTATTGATACATATATTCATTTAAAAAAAAATGGTGGTGATGGATTTATCATTTAAAAATTAACCAATGAGAATTTAGTTAAATTTAGTTAAACTCCGCCCAAATTTTTTATTTTCTTTTAATGTGGAATATATGATTTATATAAAGACACAGTAAAAATTGAAATTCTAGTGGAACAAAAACATCCTTTTACACTTCTTATTATAATATTTGATCTAACATTTCATTAATATTGGAAATAAATTTACCATAACAAAATTATTTACGAAATGATCAGGTAACTTAGAATTGTAATTAATTTAAACCAGAATGGAAAATATTGTTTTGTTTTATTTAATGGTTTTAGATGGGGTTCGTTATATATATATATATATATATATATATATATATATATATATATATATATATATATATATATATATATATATATATATATATATATATATATATATATATATATATATATATATATATATATATATATATATATATATATATATATATATATATGGTTAGACTTCGGATTGAGCCAGCAACATATTTTAAAACCTACTGAACCTACGTAAAAAAGAATTACATTTTTAGAATCCTTGTCGAATTTTAGGTAGGAAACATTGGGAAATAAAAAATAAATTCTTATAATAATAAAGTTGATGTAAGTAAAGTTTACTTATTGTTAATTCTCGCGAGAATCGTACGTCTGGCAATGTCCGTTTTTTTCAATTTTTTCGAAATTGGGAAAAATGGGAAATATCCCAAATCGTCAACAGGATAACTTATTCGGTATAACACATAATTTAAGTTTGTTACGTCATCAGTTGTAGTACAAAACCTTTTTTCCTTTAAATTTATTTTCGACAAGTATTCTATTTATTCGACAAGTATTCTAAAAATGTAATTCTTTTTTACTTAGGTTAAGTAGCTTTGTAAATATGTTGCTGGCTCAAACCGAAGTCTGACCATATATATATATATATATATATATATATATATATATATATATATATATATATATATATATATATATATATATATATATATATATATATAGAGAGAGAGAGAGAGAGAGAGAGAGAGAGAGAGAGAGAGCTGTAAGAGTTAATCAACTGATCCATCTGGTAAACTCTCTTTGCTTTTTTTTCAAACAACAAGGAATTTGAACAACTGATGTAGTCTCCTACCCGTATAACTTATATTCTTGGAGATAAAATTTACTCTCTTGATCTTTTCCTAACTTCTAATCCATCTGCATATACTGTTAAGAGATCCCTCCATAAACCCATCCCTTCATTTTTCAGGGGGTGAAAAACTTTTCTCTGTTTCTTTTCAATTATCTATTAGTAAAATCCTTTCTGATTCCAAATATGTAATAGGCTTTTCATAATTCCATACGGTTCCTGTAGCATAGCCTTTTAAAATGACACCTGTCAAATGACCTTGAATTTAGCGGTAAATGAGGCACACAAAAAGAGATTTTTTTTTTTTTTTAAATTTTTTTTTAACATGTTGGTGTATTGTTATAGCAAATTTTATCCTGATTCTAAATATGTAATTAGTTTTTCATAATTTTAAAAGGTTACTAAGATATAGCCACTAAAACATGGAATTATACGTATATTTTACAAACTATTGGGTACTTCTGTTTTGGGTGGTAAAATTTCCCCCATATATATATATATATATATATATATATATATATATATATATATATATATATATATATATATATATATATATATATATATATATATATATATATATATATATATATATATATATATATATATATATATATATATATATATATATATATATATATATATATATATATATATATATATATATATATATATATATATATATATATATATATATATATATATATATATATATATATATATATATATATATATATATATATATATATATATTATTTCTATTTATATTATATTATTTATTTATTTATTATATATATATATATATATATATATATATATATATATATATATATATATATATATATATATATATATATATATATATATATATATATATATATTATATATATTATTTATATAAAATAAAAATAATTAAAAATATATAAATAAAAATATATATATATATATATATATATATATATATATATATATATATATATATATATATATATATATATATATATATATATATATATTATATATATATATATATATATATATATTATATATATATATATATATATATATATATATATATATATATATATATATTTAAGTACACTCCATATAGCCTCTATTTTTTGGGTGTAAGCTCCAGTTTGAGGATCCAACAAAATTTTTACTGTGGTTCAAAGTAAGATGTTTAAAAAAATGTTTTTTTACAACAATTGATGAACTAAAAAACTTAAATTGGGTGTTATACCCAGCAAATGTTGTGCCTATATATATATATACATATATATATATATATATATATATATATATATATATATATATATATATATATATATATATATATATATATATATATATATATATATATATATATATATTATTATTTCACCTCTGGTGGGCAAAGGCCAAAGTTCTACCAGTATTCCACCAGAGTTATATGGAAAGTCGGGAACATGGTCAAATTAAAAGCCGACATGACCTGATACACGGCGTTTGAAGGGGCCTAAGTCGTAGGAAGTTGGGAAAATAGATGAAGGAAGTGTGTTCCAGACTTTAAAATGAGTGCATGCAAGATTGAGCATAACGGTTAAGTCTGAGGTCAGAGAGTTGGACAGAGAAAGGATGAGACTGTGTAGAAAGACGAGTCGCACGAACCTTCTCAATGAAGGAGGTATGCAACGAGAGAGTTCAGAAGAGCAGTGTCCATTGTAATAGCAATAGTAAAGAGAGAGTGACGCAACATTTCGACGGGCAGAAATAGATTGGACAGAATTAGTGAGAGCAGGAGAGTTGATAAGGCGAAAAGCTCTAGACTCCACCTTTTCCAGAAGAGCTGTATGAGTGAAAGGCTGTTTTTATTTATCTTAATTTTTTTTAAACATATCACCATCACTCATGTGTAAAATCCTACTCAAGGAGGGGGTTTAGTTGTAGCTGCCAAATATACTCTACAAGATGAAATCGAATTACCACAGAAATTGGAGAAAAAATTGTTTCTATATTGCAATTTTAAAACAAAATTTAAACTAGTAAAATTTTGCATGCTGTTATATTCTCACATATTAAAATATTAAAATCAGTGTTTTGAAGATACTACAGGGTGTCCCAATTGTTCCAAGCCCCAGATATGAGCTTATAGATATCAAAGAACTAGTCAAATTAAATTTGGTGTGTCTGAACAAGTATATTGTAATTAAACTATAAATTATATACTATATTATATATGTTAAAATTACATGTATTACACACTTGAATAAAGAATTAAGAAAAGACAATTTAATTTTTCCTTTTCACAAAATATTTAAATGTATTAAAATAATAGAAATATTTAAAATATACTTTTTCAAATTCATCGTCATCTAAAAATTCTTAATTGTCCCATTATATATATATATATATATATATATATATATATATATATATATATATATATATATATATATATATATATATATATATATATATATATATATATATATATATATATATATATATATATATATATATATGCCCAGACTTCGGATTGAGCCAGCACCATATCTTAAAAACTACTGAGCCTATATAAAAAAGAATTACATTTTTTGAATCCTTGTCGAATTTTAGGTAGGAAACATTGGGAAATAAAAAATAAATTCTTATTTTTATCTGTCGCGAGAATCTTACGCCTGGCAATGTCCGTTTTTTTTCAATTTTTTCGAAATTTGAAAAAATGGGAAATACCCCAATTTGTCGACAGGAAAAGTTGTCTACAGTATCATCATTAATCACGGGTCGGGGGGTACAGGGTCAGAGCCCCTTTTAGACATATGTTCAGCTGAGCACCAAATTTAAGTTTCTTATGTCATCACTTGTCGTTTATT